>OMLC01014663.1:2361-17587 GCA_900302585.1 Regalecus glesne | reverse complement strand
AGTAGAATCCTTCTACCAATATATACAGCATCTGTCCTTCGCATAAGTCCAAACCCTCACAATCTTGCCTCTCTTGCTTTTTCACCAAACTATCCAACTTGAGCTGTCCCTCTAATATTTCCATTCCTAATCCAATCCTTCTTCGCCATTCCCAACAAAAATCTTAGCATCTTCTATTCTGTCACCTCCCACTTTACCTCCTGTCTTTTTGTCAATGCCACTGTGTCCAAAACATAAAAATACCTGGTTTTACTACGATCGTGTTAACCTTCCCTTTACCTCTCTGGTACCCTCCTGTCACCAATCATCCCTGACAATGTTCTCCATCTTCTCCACTCTACATGTAATTTCTTCTTTACCTCTCCTCCGGACTCATTGTTATTTAAATAACCTCTGAAATGGATAGAGAAGCTTTGGTAGCACATTCATGCTTATGTTCTCAATACATCCTAACGGAGACAGGGCACGTGTTGACCATTTGGTCAAATGTTCACCAATATTTTAAATTATGCTTTTGTAATTTGTATCAAATAGAATCCTAGTAATGGGGGGGTTTGAATGCCAAGATATTTACTTCCATCTTTATTCCATTCAAGCCCAATCTGGAGTTTGGTTGTTTGAAGAATTCTGCCACTTATATCCATTGCAGTTTTTTTCACATTTACTGAATAACCCGAGATATACCCACACATGGAAATAAGATTATTTAAGTGTGGGTTTGATTTTTGTAGGTTTGGGTACATATCAGAGCACATCATCTGCATATAAGAATACTTTATGTTTCTAATTTATTGTCAGTTACTCTATATTATTGTCATCGCTAATAAGCTCTGCTAGTGGTTAAATACTGTTATCAAACAATATGGGTGATAGAGAGCAAGCCTATCTCTAGCCACATTCTAAGGCAAATTTGTTGGATAGGACTCCATTTACTTTACTGGCAGTTTATGGATTAAAATATAGTGTTTGTATTCACTTTATGAAATTAGGGCCGTATTGGAATCATTTCGGTGTTTGAAAGTATTTCCAATAAACTTGATCAAATGCTTTCTGGGTACTGAGGGATAATATAATTGACTCATTCTCCTTGACTTTTGAATGAGTCGGTAAATTTAATAGTCTTCTGATATCATCCCCATAATATATTTCTGTGATAAACCAGATCAGGATGAATAATTTTTGTGATAATTCTAACCAACTTCTTGTTTAGTATGTATAGGTCTGCATTCAGTAGTGATATAGGCCTATATGACTGACCTTGCCTTCCTTATGTAATACAACAATTGTCGACTCCCTACAGGAAGGGGAGATGGATTCAGATTGTAGCTCACGTTGGTAAGCTTTTAACAGTAAAAGTGATACTGTCTCTTTAAACATTTTATAGACGTCATTATTATACCCCCCTGGTCCAGAGCTTTTATTGTTTTTCAATGTAGAGATTACTTCTTGTATTCCCCAATTTCATCCAACTCTTTTGCCGTGGTCTCAGCTAACTCTTTTGTTTTGTCTTTCAAAAACTGTGCCAACTCTTTATCATCCGTGTGAGTGTTTCTTTTTGTATATGGGTTTATGAAATTCTACAAAATGTTCCAAATTTAATCTGGGTTTGTAATTGTTTTATTATTAGACATTAATTTTAGTACTATATTGGATGATTGCTGCTTATTTAGTCTAAATGCTAACAATCTACTGTGCCTGTTACGATTTTCACAATATTTTTGATTGATGAACCTTAAATTGCCCTCAAACTTTGCAATTATTAGGCATTTTAGATCTCTTTGTGCTTGTTTGAGTCCATTAAGTACATTGGAGGATGGTGGTCTATTATGTTGTTGCTCTAGCTGCCCTATGTTTTATTCCAAGTCATGTTGTTTTATTTTCTGTTTTTTTTTGTACTTGTATATGTAATGATGTGTGTGACCTTATATAAGCTTGATCATAGTCACATAGAATGAGAGATGTTATTTTGGGTAAAATATTTGTATCCAAGCAATTGTTCATTTCAGTTACAAAGGAGAAACATTCCTTATCATCTAAAAGTGATACATTTAATTGGCATTGTTTAGTTGTTGACCTGTGAGCTATATTTCAAGGGTGCTAGAGGTGTATGATCAGATAAAGTAAATGGCAAAATCTTTATGTCTTTCATCAAGAGTAGTTCTGCTTTGGGGGTGAAAAAAATCAATTCTAGAATAGAATGAATGTCTATTTTAGTAAAAAGTGATATCTCTACCTTTTGAGAATTTACTTCTCCAAATGTCCAACAGAGTTGACATAAGTGCCTGAGAATTTTACTGATTCTAGAATTGGGGGATTTCGAGGTAAGGTTGTCTATCCACGAACTGACACATAGCAGGGTTGAAATCCTCTCTAGCAGTAGAACACCAGAGCTGTGGTGTAGGATTGGGGTAAAGACTGAACTTAATGAACATCAAGAGATCCATTTACCAGGATACGTTAACCTTCAGCATCTTTGTTGATTTTAGTTTGTGTGAATTTAACCTATCTACGTTTCAAAATAGATATTCCTCTCTTTCTATCACAAAAAGAGGGGAATCAGTTCATCTTCAGACTGAAGATGTCACCTGTTTTAGTGATGAAACTTTTCTGAATAAAATTTTGATCCAGTTGAACTTGATTCACCTCTTTTTGTGATTCCCTTACCTGGATTATTGAGCATGCATCAAGACTCCTCTCTTTCTACTCAATTAGTGTGATGAGTAAAATCTTTGTCCAAGATTTTTTTAGTTTTTCATGTTCTATTTCTGACAAGTTGGGTCTCTTGCAAAAATACTATCTGAGTGTTGGCCCTTTTTTAATTAATTAAGGATTTTCTTTGTGTCTTTATAGGACTATCAATACCTTTGACATTGTAACTTATGACTTTAAGTGAGCACATGACTTAAAGTTAGATTTGGGTAGAGAATTAATTTTGTCCTTGAGCTTTGTGATGGAATGGAAAGGCAGGTGAGGAGGAGAAAGTTGGAAGTGGAGCATGGTATCGATTTGTCTGATTGTATGAGAGGAGCTGGATGGGTATAAGAAGTATTTGCAGGCAGGGTGAATAATGTGGGTAATATGGGGTATCTTAAAAAAGGAAATGTATGAGTAAAATACTTATATAAATATATGTACATGTGAAATTATTAAATTAGGTGTAAAATAATTAGTGATCATAATTACAGCGATATGAGCAACATAATGTTTTAACATGAACGAAAAGCATTTGTTTTGGGATAGAGGAAAAGCCAATTTCCCTTTTGCTCTATTTTTACGGTAGGATCCCTGAACAACAGTGGGATCTATGCAAATAGAACAGAACATTAAATTAGATGATGCATGAACTAAATTGCTATTAGTGTCCGGTCACTTTTTTAGGACGGAGTCCCAGGCTGCAGGTACGTAGCTATGCAAACAGTCTTTGAAAGTGTTTGCATTTCCTTGGATATAAAACCAAACATACCAACTAGTGTCATCAATTAGCACTTAGGTTCCTGCAGAGCTTCCTGGTAAAATGTAGCAAAGATACCAACACCTTAACATCATTGTCTTTTTTATGAAAGTAATTATCTATCTATCTGTCTATCTATCTGTCTGTCTGTCTGTCTGTCTGTCTGTCTGTCTGTCTGTCTGTCTGTCTGTCTGTCTGTCTGTCTGTCTGTCTGTCTGTCTGTCTGTCTTAAAGTGGGTGTAATCAACTTTGTCCAAGTGTTTTTATTATTTTCCTTGGTATTATAAAGACAACTGGATTTCTGTTCATTTTTTAGCAGCCTGGTTACTGTCAAGAAACAACTGTGAGAATCCAAATTTGAACTAGAAACTCAGATCTCAGTGCAATGGTAAAGCCAGAGTAAAACATCCAGTAGTATTAATGAGAAGACACAAGAACATCTTCACAGCTTTTGCGGCGTGAGAACATCATAAAATACATTACACACTCTGGACACCATCTGTTTCAGCTTCTCCCATCAGGTAGGTGCTTCAGATCAATCTGCACTTGCACAACTAGATGGAAAAACAGCTTCTTCCCAAAAGCTGTGGCACTAATGAACTCAGACCTCCCCTCAGTCTGATGAGACTTAAGAAGTGGACACATACAACATTTATAATATTTATTCATTTATCACTTTAAGTCACTCCATTTGTCTATTACACCTTTACTGATTTTGTTCTTTTGCTCAGGATTTTTTCATATCTCATTGGTTGTATTTTATCTTTTCACTAGTTATGGCTGACACAATTGCAAATATTGGGGCCAGAAGATTAGTCGCTCAATCCCTGGCTCCTGTAAAAAGTGTGTCAAAATGTTCTTGAGCAAGACACTGAACCCCTTAACTACTCGAGCCTTGCAATGAAATAGCAATATATCCAGGGTGTTTTCCTGCCTTTTGCCCAATGAGCACTGGGATAGGCTCCAGCATGACTCTGATTGGTGGTTGATGGTGGATGGATGGTCAGAGATAACTGCAAATTCACTGTGCTTGCATAATGGCCGTTCTCAAATCTTGGCAGGTTGTGATATTTATTGGTTCAATAGAAATAGTGGTAACAAAATTCTTGTTTGGAACCCTTTCATATCGTGGATATTGCATTGAACACTTCATCCCTGTTGAGATCTGTTTACCCTTAGTCAGAGCATGATACAACACCAGGATGCTTGATTAACCTAAGCCTAACCTAAGTTAACCCTAAGCTTAACCTAACAATTACCTTAACCTAATTGTTACCCACAGCTAGCCTGTTTCCATGTAAATGCTTTAATTTCCACAGGGAAAAAAGTTCTATACAACACTGTAGCTCACTGCATCAAGTGAAAGCCTGTTTGAAGTTCCCTCTGTTTTTACTTATGTTTCTACCACTCTCCATCTTAAACTTTGCTTCCTCACCCACTGGGGTTATTTCTCTCTTGCCAGGTATTTTCCACTGTGACTTTGGTTGTTTCGCCATCTGTCACTTTCGGCTACTGGGTATAACTACTGATAGCTACCAAGGAAATAAAAGCACAATCCTCCTATTTCAGTTGTACAATGGTTGATGCGCTTCCTTTGGGCCATAAATTGAGCCTTCATTTTCCTGTGAGATCATACCTTGTGGCAGACAGAATTGCGGAGGGAAATCAAGGCTCATAGGGAACCAATCTAAACGCCGATGTCATTATACTAAAGCCATTACACTGTGTGATTAACATTTACTTCATAATGATAAGTTAGAGCAAAAATTATCAACTGCCCTTTTAAAGGTTAGCATGACATTTGGCCACTGGATGTAAGGTACTTGTTTTAAGGAGTGGGATTTATGAAATGACATCTCATTGAAAATAAGATGTCATGTAGTCATGTAAAACACTACCACACTTAATACAATTGATGATGATAATGATAGTAATAATAATAATAATACCCATGACCCAACCCTTGATAAGTGGTGGATGGATGATGGATGGATGGATAATAATAACAATAATAATACTAGTAATCACCCTGTGATGGAATGGTGATTTGTCCAAAGTGCTTCCCCACCTTTCATCTATTAAGCATTGGGATAGGCTCAAGCATCACTCCGTGACCCGACTTCAGATAAGCAGTTGATGATGATGTGAAATGACAGTAATAATAACGGTAATAATAGTAATGACGTGATGATGAAGAAGAATTCCAGATAATTGATTCCACTTGTAGCTCTTGATCATCTATATACATGTTAAGATGAAAAGTCTCTTATCTCATGCATTGTTTTCCTCTGGTTGGGCTCCCTACTGCTTTTATTTTGATTGTGAATTAGCCCCTAGAAGATTCCCTGCCAGCATTGTATGTGTCTGATCATGAGGTCTACTGTTAGGTTTGATTTCAGGAAGTGAATGCTGACTACACAATCAAAACAAAGGCCTAAAGCCTTTGATATTATGAAGCCCTCAAGGTCATGCTTATCATGAAGAAATACCACGGACACTGACAATGTTCACTAAAACACACACACACACACACACACACACACACACACACACACACACACACACACACACACACACACACACACACACAGGCTCTTCTGTAGGAGTTGTCTTGAATGAAGACATGTGCAAGTTCTTCAGATAAAGCAGGGCACATGTGGAGAAAGCTATTTGTGCACATTTGGGCTTCATGATTGCTTAAACCTGATATTGAGTGACTCATCCTAAAGGTTGCAGCCCTTGTAGAGGGAATGTTTTTGGAATGGAAAGAAAAGCCAGTTTATCTGGTTGTTTTATTCCTACAATGAAATGTGTCTTCTGCATTTAATCCATCCTATTGTATAGGAGCAGGGGTCTGCTGTAATACCCAGGGATCAACTAGGGGTGCTCATCTACACAGGCTAATAATAACCTAATTATACAACATCCATGATTTCGAAATAAAATGAAAACCATTTTATTTGACATTGTATTCTTACAATGAATTTGTTCTCTACATTTAATGCATCTTATTATACGAGAGCAGTGAGCAGCTGCAATGCTCGCGGACCGACTGAGTTATTTTTCCTATTGCCTTGGTCAGGGGCACAGGCAGGAGTATTAACTCTAACATGCACGTCTTTTGATGGTGAGAGGCAAGTGGAGCACCTGGAGGAAACCAACGCAAACACAGGAGGAACATGCAAACTCTTCACAGAAAGGACCTGGGACAGCCTGGGGTTCAAACTATGGACCTTCTTGCTGTGAAGCAATAGTACCATTCTGCATGACAGATTTTTTCAATCATCCGTTTTTTACTCCATTTCAGGGTTTAGCTTCTGGCTCCTGTCTTTATAATTATTTCCAGTCATTTTTATTTGTTGATATTTGCTTAAAGTAGATCTGGCCTCAAGTGAAATTCAGTGTTTGTATTGATATGTGGAGGCTCACCAATACATTACATGGTGGTCAGAATATGTTTGGGTGCCATGTGGTCATCACAAGGATATCACTTTAATGATAAGGGAATCTACTGAGTTTTAATTCATCAATAATCTAGTCCCAAACGATATGTATATCCAGAACTAGTTTTAGATGAGGAGCAATTCTATAGAAAAGTATCTCTTGAAAGTATTAAAGTTTCTTTTCAAAAATACATTTCAAGAAGAGATGCATCAAAAACAAATTTTGGTCTCCAGTCTGGAATGGGAATACAACTGAATAAGGCTGTATTCTAAACTTGAGAGGGTGTTGATACCAACAATATATCTGAGCTTTCACTATCTACAAGAACATTTCAATATTTGAGTCCCTGTGGTATCCCTGAATGAAGTATAAATTGCAGCCACAGTGTATACACAACCAAATGAACAAACAAAAAGATCACAAAAAAGTGGAATTTACGCGCACACAAAAACACTCACACACATGTATATGGACAGAAAATTGCTAAAAAAAAAATCTACTTGCGTTCAGGCATAAGACCGTTTTCATTTATTTTTGTTATCCGATTGATTTGTTCCTGCCTCTCTGATTAACAGCCAGAACAAGACTCGCATTGATGTTTGATTGAACATTACCTAAAAGTGCCATACCGTTTTCCTATACACTAAGAGGAAGTGCTTGAAATTAAATCTGTGAAGCAACCCTCTTAGAAGAGTTAGATTCACATATTAACTCTCAGTGTTTTAATCAGCCAAATTTGCATAAAATAACATCCTGCAAATTTCACCTTCATTTCAATGTGCAGAATAAATCTCATGTTATATGTTTGCTTGTTTCTTTTGAAGTTGTCAGTAGGTGATGAGAGCTTATATGTATGGACTTACCTGAGTCTATCTTCGAATGTGGTGATCTTCTTCTTGGCATCTGTTCTCTCTTTACCTGCCTCATTCTGGATGGCGAGAACCTAATGGAGGTTGGGATGTGGGGGTTTGGAAGAAACAGAAGGGATATCAGAGACAGAGCAAGAGAGAGGGAGGGAATGTTGGTGAGGGGTAGAAGAGACATCATGAAACACCACTTATGGACTCCTGCATGTGAACTTATCCACCAGGCAGTGTCTTCTCCTCTACATTACCCCAATCAGTACCTGCATGGAGCTTTCTGCCTGCACTGAGGGCCTCTCCCTTTATGCATTATTTCCACAACAAAGACCCCATCTTATGTCCAGATTCCCTACAATGGTGCCTTCAAATTTCACTTTTCCAAGTAGCAAGGAAGGAAAAAAGGAATCCTTCCAGAGAAAAGCAAAGAGGATAACAAACGACTGCCTCATCCTTTTCATTATTCTCATTTCCTGTCACCTTGCAGAAGGGAGTAGCAGACAAAATGAAACCTGATTATTAGTATGTATCCTGGCTGGTTCCAAGGACATTGTTGAAACTCAGAATAAGGTTTTTTTGTGGGAAAAAGAGCAACATAAAAAAAAATTACAAATATACACGTGTGCATGCACACAAGTGCACAAAAACACGCAGGCATGTAAAACACACACATAGTCTTTCTCTTAGAAAAACGTAAATTAAATGCTCCCTGACCCCGATGAAAGAGCCTAGAGGTCTGCAATTGTACCACCAAGCGAGTCCCGTAGTGGTGCAGACATGCCAACCTGCTCACCAAACGCACACAAGCACACATATTCTTTATGACTGCAAGCTTTGAAGATGAACCAGGTGCTGGGTGTGAGATCTTAAAACCCAATCTTCACCTGAGAGGGTCTCCTCTGGTCTGGCTCAGTCTAGCCCTGCTCATTAAGTATGGCCTCTGTGCTCTATGCTTTATGACAGCCTTATTCTTTTGAAGAATTGGGCAACCAGCCTTCTTTGTAACAGCCACAAATCAATGGAACACCCTGGGTGACCATTTTAGGAGATGCTGTTCTATTGCACTTTTAAAACCAACCCGCAAAGACTGTTACAAGCTGCTCAGCTCTGTACTCACTGATCAATTATATTGTGGTCTTCATGATATGCTTTTATTTGACAAGCATTTCTAGAATTGTGAATTGTAAAAAAAAAGTAACAGTGCAGTCAATGGGAAAATGTGGATCCAAGGTTTTACCTCTACTTGACCATAATCAGTTCCAAGACTGCCATAAGAAACCATGAGAAGCCAGAAGTTCAACTGATTTAGGTGACAAAGGGACAAGCAGACGCTACCTTTTTCTCACATTTGGTCTGCAGTTCATCTTTTTCCTGCTGAAACCTGGTCTCTAGGTCCTGGAACAAGGAAGTGGAGAGATGTAAGAAGGGGTAAGATATAATATAGTCACATATTAGATACCAGCCAGTAGGTCCACAAATGAAAACATCAGAATCGGAAAGAGAACCTCTTTAGTTCACCAAGTTCGATGGATACTCAAGGAATTGACTGAAACACTAGGTCCTGGAAAAACTGCGACAGAAGTGTAACTGCAGACTATACATAAACGCACAACAGAAATACATGTATAGCCAAATAACTTTATCAATACTGGTATAGTTGGAAGTAGCATGTTTCAGAAAATACAATTACGCTGATAAAAAGAAAACATGTTGAAGTAGAAAGAAAGAAAGAAATAAAGAAAGAAAGAAAGAAAGAAAGAAAGAAAGAAAGAAAGAAAGAAAGAAAGAAAGAAAGCCACCCAGAGAAAACCCAAGCAAGACACATGGAGAACATGCAAACACCACACAGAAAGGACTTGGGTTGGGACTCAAACCCGGGACCTTTTTCCTGTGAGCCAACAGTGCTACACACTCGGCCATGGTGATACCCTTAGCAGAGTAAAGAATATGTCAACATCCCCATCAGCTGTGCACAAACGTATGCAGACTCATAAACACGCACATACACAGGATTGGGTCTACTTCCACATACTTTGAGTTGCTTTTGTCTTCTGTTTTCACTATCCTGTAACTGCTGTTTGAGCTGGGCCACAGTCTGCTCTAGATCCTCTATAACCTCAGAGGTCTGCAGAAGTAGAGGAACAAGTAAGAAGGTCACTTGTGTAGGATGGACTAAACAAAGTATATATTAAAAATGCCACTGCCAAACTGTGAAATCCTCTCAAAGAAGACTACTCATAAAAATAGATATTAAACTTTATAATCCTTGTCCATCAGTGGACAGGATTAATTAGTTGGCTAGCAGAGATGATTGAATTTGCTAATGGAAGCATAGTGACAGTGCCATATACCTTAGTAGCTGAGAGATCATGCTCCTGTTGGAAATGGTTCATGTCTATTTCATGTTTGGCCTGGAGGTTCTTCAATGTCTCCTCGTGCTGCTCACTCTCCTGATCCTTCTCCTTCATGAGGGATATGCTCCTATAGGCAGTTGAATATATATTTGGGTTAAATACAGAGAACATATTCCACTGGCCTGTCGTGTGGCAATAAAATAGGAAAAAACACACAATCCTTGCATAAATAGGAGTTGTAACATTACTAACCCTGGTTAGAATGTCCTCTCTACGTCACCAAAATATCAACTTTCTTTACTATTATTAGAGAAAATAAATCTGATGTACAGAGGAGCACCATTGACTGCCACTGATGCAAAACAGTCTGTTGAATCTACAACTGTGAGAGTATTATACTAAATGGATGGAATATTTACTCTAAAAGAATAACAAAAAACTGCACTAAAAAGTTGTGTTCATAAGACAGCAAAGTTTCCTGAACTTCAAGAGGATTTTGTAAAAACTTGAGAACTGTCCCACTTTTCATTGCTCTGACTGGTTGCAATTCAGTTGGGTCAAGAGGCATTTTGGTCCATTGATGATGTCCCATGGGAATCGGAAATGAACTAAGGGGCCAGACTAATTAGCATTTATGAATTCACCTAGTTCTTAGGCTAAAACGTGCATATCTACAGATGGGGACCACATACGCCCATAAAACAAGCACATTGTGTCCATGACTACCATCCAGTGAGACTAAGTGGTGTTAACTGCTCAAGTCCCGCGATGGAATGGCCACCTGTCCAGGGTAGGCTCTACCATGGCCTCGCAATAGACTTTGGCTATGCGGTCGACAATGAATGGATAGATCAATAATACTATTAGTTTTTCTTTGATCAGCCAGGCAGTTCATTTCATTAGGTGTTGATACTGTAAGGTTGCAAGTCATTCTGTTGTGTCTCACATATGTGCATCAGCCAAAACTCAAAACACCCAATTATATCATAATGTGTATGATTTTGTCCGGATAGCCAAGTTGACAGAAAATACTTTTGCCTATTAAGACAGCTACGACTTAGTTTTTGATCAGTCTACATATAACAACTTGGGTAACAGAGCTGTGGATCAACTAAGGTCAAACAGTTGATTTTACTTGCACACTGTACATTTGTCTGCAACAGTGAAATGATTTGAGTCAGCTTGTTTGGTGCAAGACCAGAAAGAAAGCCTATTAAGGGCAAGCCCCCCCCCAATTCAGCACCATGGACAAGTCCAGTAGTAACTAAACTAACAACTGCAGGAAATCCACTGCATTTTCGAAGCAGTGGATGTTTGTTGTCGGGATGTACGTCGGAACAATGGCAGCATTTTAACAGAAAGAGTAATGGGTTGCTTATTTGAAATGGTAAATGAAAACTTGTCAACTTGAATTGCAAAACTATTACATTAGGTTACTTATTAAAGCACTATATAAGAACAAGTCCATTTACTATCATTAATTAAGATTCCCTTTTCAGTCCCGCAGGGGGAAATTTGGATTTCTCTGCATTTTTGACCCAACCTATTGTATAGGAGCAGTGAGGTGCCAACATATGGCGCTTGGGGAGCAGTTAAGGGTTAGGTGTCTTGCTCAAGGACACCCCGACATGCTATATGCAGGACCAGGGATCGATCCTGCAACCTTCTGATTACCAGACGACCGCTCTACCCACTGAGCTATGCCGCCCCAATTACAGCCAATCTAATCTTGCTAATCTTGAGTTATACCTGAAATCATTACAAAATGAACACATCCTGAGACAATGGGCAATGGAGTGGTCGCTAGACTAGAAAAACGCTATACAAGAGAAAGGCTATTTACATTTAACCATTTGTCAGTCTGATGATCAAGAATTAACTGTCTGTCACAATTCTAACCTTTTTTGTGCCAAAAATTATTTCTGGAGGTGTTTTGTTGCTAATTTACTCTGCTAACTCTGCTATTTATCCACCCCCCCAATTTTCTACTCCAGGTTAAACCATCCAAATTTTTCCTTCTCCCTCCACCTTTCCTTATCCCACCCAGATTAGACAAACCCTGACCGTTGGATGGCCTCTTGTAGTTCAGCGCCAATGGTTGCAATGTGGATCTCCAGCTGGGCCTTCTCTTGGGTCAACTTCTGGCGCAAGGCGTTGCCCTTCTCCACTTCCACCAACTGCTGCTTCACCCGGAGTTCCAGCTCGTGCACCGTTTGCTCCTGGACATCAAAAAGACACAGACACCTCTAAAACAGCATGAACCACTCAGTGCACCATGCAGGAGACAGATCTCACAGGTCAGAGGATGGAACTCTTTAATGCTGATGGGGCGAAAAAAGACGTTAATCTCAATATGAGCAATATTGAAATGATGTGAAACAATGTTGTTCAACATACCAAGGTCTACATTTTGAACTGGACTCTGTGAAACAAGAGGGATAGGTACATGAGGAGGGAATGAAAGCATCACAAAGACCTCTATGCTTGGTTTTCTAATAAAATATAAACACCCCCACCCCCGGAACTTTAGTAAATCACTTCGACTAAATCTCTCATAGCACAGCCTCATCAATATAAAGCCTTGACACGATCTTTGACTCTATTGTACATTGGTGATTGTATCACACAAAACAATATATAAGGTACATCTTTGACACCTCTATACCTTCTAAGAAACAGTTATGAAATATGCATCAATAAAACATTTTCATTCCTCACCTTATCTATACATAAAATCTGCTTTAACCACAATTGGGCCTCATTAACATGAGCCATGCTGCTTATATATGGTGCTCTTGGACCACATCCAAGCTAACGTTGTGATTAATGTACAAGTCATCTTGATGTCAAAATGAGTGGTTTAACATCGATTTCCTCCAAAGCTTGTGACACATCAAAGGCAAAAATATATTTCTATCCAAAGCATGCTCAAAAGATTAAATCAGCATGAGCCCACTCACAGCTGCATCAGGTAAAATCTTATCAGGTGAAAATGGTTTAAAGCGACTATTTTGATGTTTTGGTTTGCAATTTGCTTCAACGGTACAAAAAGTTTGACTGCAACATTCATCGGAAGTAATATGTTCCTCCGAAACATTTCCGACTTCAACATCAAGCTACAGGTTTCACCTTGCTGCCCTAATTCAGACTCAAGGATCAACTCTTTACATAATACATTTTAAAACGTGCTTTTTTCTATTTGGAAACCTTGGTTGGTACCAAAGATAAAAGGTCAAAGGTTTAACACCTGTCTGTGGTACTGAAGTCTTCAGATAAACAGAAATATGAATATCAACAAAAATATGATTTAAATAGGCCACATGTATGGCAATTGAAGCAAGTACCTGCAAAAACCTGAAAACGTTATTGTTGAATTGTTCTCAGAATTGATCAGAACAAATTTACTGCCAATGTCAGACAGAAGACGTGGTAACTTGGTGATAGAGCATCTGTGTCGAGAAATGATGAGCCAGATATTGCATGTTTGATCCCACCACAAGGCATCGAGGAGATACGGCCTTAATCCCCCACACTCCATCTAGGTCCATGTCTTCCCCCCACAATATGGGGAAAATATTATGCGTAAAAAAATGACCTTTTTTAGCATACAGAAGCTGCAAGTGCATTATAGCACTGCACAATAAGACAGTCATATCACTGCCAAGCCTAAAGGAGAATCACTTTAACATAATTATCAAATTCCAAGTGTCAAACGGTCAATCAGGGAACCTGATTTTAAATGAAGGAAATGATCAAAGTCCAGCTGATTAAGACAGGAACTTCAGGCAGTGTCTTAATGAAAAGAAATGGCTCCACTCTGCATACTGTCCCCCCAGCATGTGTGCGCCTGTACGCGTGCATGACAGGGTGGAATGCAGCATCAGCAGGCTGATATGAGTGATGACAGGGCACTGATTAAAGATGACAATGACAGTGTTTGGTGATGACAGGAAGAGTGAGAAGAGGAGGGATTGGGGGATGTTTAGAGAGAGTGAGAGAGGAAGGCCAGTCAAGCCCAGGGTAAGTGAGAGGGGTCCTTTGTATTCAACATGGCCAACGAGGGACTTTAAGAAAGAACGAGGAGCCAATGTCACGCTGGGACGCGTGCTGACACTTAGCTCCCTGGCAGGACATGAGAAGCAGTGGCTGCTCACATCAGTGCTGGATTAAGGACAGCTAGACATATGTTAGCTGCTCTAAAAGTGGAATTGCTTGGTGTGAAATATGCATTGTGAAAACTACATTATGAGAGCCACTCCCCCTTGATAGATTTACAGGTGATAATAAAGTCTTTGAAGGTGGAATAAAAAAGTTGGTCATTTGTAATGGTGTCACAGCAGGACGGACTGACCTTTATATCTTTCGTATCAGACCTGATATCACCTATCTTCATAACCTTGCAGGGTGCTATGCATGAATGTGTGTCTGTGTGTTTCTTTTTTAAACATGGGGAAGAGATAGGTCCATTTATGTCTCGTGATTAGTCCCCAAGTTGTGGGCGTGGACATGGACCTTGATGGTGCTTGAGAGATTAAGGCCAGATGCCCTTCCTGACACCCCGCAGTGGATTCAAACCTGCAACATCTGTTGTTAGTTCCTGGAGTGCACGCACCACCGCTGAGCTACCGCAGCCCCCAGAGAGACTAAGGGATTAATTGGAGAGAGTAGGCAAGTGATAAAAACACAGAGAGACATTTCAAAAGAAAAGAAATGGAGAGAACTGGGATATATATCCATCTTAAGTGTCTTTGTAAGACACTTAAGATGGATATCTTCATGCTCAATTGCTGAAAGGCAGACCTGTATGAGCACGCGCTCACAATGTGAGGTGAGCTTGGCAGATATGAGGTTATCTTTATTTTTGTACATCTACTCAGTCACTCTACCTGCTACACTCCTTGCAATGGTGGCAGCCAAAAGTAATAAAATCAAAGAATTTCCAGCTCCTTTGGAAAATATCAGATTTTTGGATTCAGTCAGATAGAAAGGCAAAATGGTAGTGATGGATAAGATGGACGCTCACCAGCACTGGCACCCGAAAAACATGTCTTTGTGTGAGAATAAGTCTTTAAATAGAGCAGAATATATATATATATATATATATATTCAAAAAAATT
>OMLC01014656.1:13911-33434 GCA_900302585.1 Regalecus glesne | reverse complement strand
TAGAAAACACGCGCACACACACACACACACACACACACACACACACACACACACACACACACACACACACACACACACACACACACACACACACACACACACACACACACACACACATACACACCATCCCTACTGCTCATCACTTGGCAGAGGCCTGACGGTGTCAAATCAATGTCAAATTTAAATGTTAATAGAACCTTAAATTATTCACCATGCAGTTTAGCCCAGTTGACCTATTCCCTTGTGCCAAATGAGTCATCCATATAAATATATCATGGAGGACTTAAATTCTTGCCCAGCTCCACCGTATATACATTGGTAAGCATAGGGAATTGGAATTAATTATGTATTGATATATGAGACAAAGGGGATCAGATGATACTGATAATTATTGAAAAGGAAGGGTAATTGCTTTGCCATCTACTCATCATGTAGCGATGAGTCCTACTGGTGTATTTATTGTGTATTAGCAGGACATATGTGTTGGTGTCACAATACTCAATAGTATAACCTTCAAACATAGGTCTAGTTGAGGGACTTAGTAATAATGATGATGATGATGATGATGATGATGATGATGAGAGGTCCATTTTTATGTCATGATTAGTGCCCATGTTGTGGGGGTGGAGACAGACTTAGATGGAGCATGGGAGATTAGGACTAGATGCCCTTCCAGTGGCTCTTCCAACTCATAATATCTAGCTCATCCGTCCCCGAAGTGCTCGCTCTACCTCTAAGCTACCATGAACCTGCTCAGAAACAGATAAAACTACAAAATATATGGAGGTGCATATTAAAAAAAAGATAGTAAAACAAGCAGTATTAAAATTTCTAATTACAATAACATTTAAATGCAACAAACTTGTAATAAAAAAAGTAAAGTATAAGTGGTGTGACAATGGAAGAGGAAAATTATGTTAAGTGTAGGCCATCTTGCAAAAGTGAAGTGTAAGGAGACGGTTCAAAGCTGAGTTTGCATATCTAACACTGGGGGGGTGTGCTCAAAGGCCATGGTGCAGTTACCAAACATGCAGTCACCTTTACTTTTCAGTCTTATCAGTGAAAGAGTCAGGAGTCTGTGATCTACTGATATTTGGGGCTGGGCTGTAAGGAGTTAATATAATCTGGTGCCAGATCATGGATGGGATTGAAGGCAACTGGTAAAAATTCAAGTCATATTCCGAATTTAATGGGGAGCCAGTGCAGTGATTCTAAATCGGATTGATAAGACAACTTACTACCAGAGACGTGCCATGGTCATCATCAACTATGATGGATGAAGAAGAATATATGGGGCAGTAGTAAACCATATAGCACTTCTTACTGAAAGAGCAAAAATTATACCCCAAAAATGCATTAGATTTAGATTTATTCCAAAACAGTTTATGTGAACTATAGTGTCAGCAGGCCTCACTTACCAACACGTTTAGGAGTGCACATTGCTATGACAACCATTTTCGTGTTTTAATTAACTTAAGTGTTAAACTGTGTTTTCCCTCCCCACAAATTACCCAAAATAATTCAATTTGGAAAAAGACCTGCAGTCATTTCACATTAAAATGCCAGAAAGATCTCTATGTATAATTTACAGATCCCTAAGCAGTGATCTTTATTTCCAACTAACCTGGTGTTAAGGTGGCTAGTGATATACACCCTATCTAGCCCGACAACACTGACTCTGGTCCCTGAAACCATTATCCATGTGTACTGTTTGGTGTTTCGATATTGTATTCTCCAAGCATCAATTAAATCAATAACCTGGATAAAGTAATGGCAGATTGTAAATGTTGTTCTTCACCTGTCCTGTCCTGTCACTTGATAGATAAGTCTGCAGGTCCCTCATCTCCGTCCCTCTGTGCCTCCTTTCTGGGCTTAGCTGCAGCAGCTGCCAGGGAGGTTACTTATACAGTAGTTCCACTAACGCCATGCACATAGGGTTCCTCTGATAAAGTTACTGTCATGTATTTACCCTTTACGACCATTTCATCTTTCTCCAAATTACTATGGAGTTTAGGAGAATGAAGGTTTACATTTGTGGCGTTTCACTTGTTTTCCTGTAGCCCTTGGCCTCATTACTCTCCCTGTTCCCATTAACCCCCCGCCCGCCTAGCTTCTGTGTCCTCTTCTTCACATTCTGTTTGCAGGCAACTGAGGCGCTTGTGTCACGTGCCCCCTCACTCAAAATAAATCATATTACCTTAACTTGCCTGTGCCATTTTGGCTACAGGCTTAGAATTGCATCGTCACATGTTTATAATTCATAAAAAAACTTTAGACTATGTGATCTGGATCAGTTGTGGGTTGGTAATGTCAGTTTGAAATCCGATGAGTGAATTGTGTCAGTATTAGCACCTGACACTGATATTGGATCGGTCCCAACTCTAACTGCAACTGAGTAAGAGCTATGTGTTACTAGAATGTTTCATCAGTAAACCAAAAGGTGGGGGGAAACTAATGGTATTATCTAATTATGAGCTTCTCTCTCTCACTCACTCACTCACTCACTCACTCACTCACTCACTCACTCACTTTCTCTCGGTATCTTAGCCTTACAAGCTAAATCACATGTAGAAGTGTCTTGAAACTTCTCAAATAAAAAAGTGTTGAGACCTATTTAGAAAACACCCAGTTTTCTAATTCACCATCAATATGTATGTTTTGCTTTTATGCTATACGGAAGATGTATTGTCCCTAAAAGTCCTCCATTCCTTATTTAGCCCAGATAATCCTTATTATTGTATTTCGTTGTTGTATATCTATCCCATGTGTATCATTCCACTGTCAAAAATCTTCACTTGATTGACGGTGGTAGCAAATTCTGAGTCTGACAAACACACAGTAAGAAATCATCATGAAATAATCTTATTTTGTTTAATCAAGTTCCACAATAAAAATAGATTGATACAATAAACAACAATAAACCAAACACCAGATCATCAGTGATGTGATTTGGGTAACAAAGTAAGCACAATCTATCCATCCATCGTCAGCCGTTTATACAAAGTCCATTGCAGAGGAGCTGGGGCCTATCCCGGCGCTCATTGGGTGAAAGGGAAGCAAACACCCTGGACAGGTTGTCTTTCTATCTAAGGCTTCTCATGGTGGTTTAAGGCCAGGTGCTCTTCCTGACGCCTCGCGGTGCGTTTGAACCTGTAGCCTCTGGCTCATTAGTTCACGAGGCAGGTGCTCTACTCCAGAGCTTTCTTCTAGTAAAGAAAGTGGGAAAGTCTTTATGAGGGGATTAACATATAGGAATCCTTCTTCCAGGATGGATAGCTAGACAATAGATGGTGTGTGGGCGGCATGTTTAATGTAGAAAGGAAAAGCTTCATAATTGATGAAAGCACTTAGTGATTACACTTAGTGGTAATGAGACAATGCATAAACAGAAAGTGGACACTGGGATAGGAGTGCATGTAGAAAGCACATGAAGTATCATCCCCAGATGATTCATGATGTTGTTATTGGACAAATTTAGAAAGTCTGGAACAACCAATTTCAAATTTTTCACTTGGTGTGGAAAGCAAGGGTGTAAATCATTGCAAAAGTTCTCTCGAGCCACCTGATGTTAATTTTTGCTAATGAACTTATTAGACATAATAGATTCACCTAATTCAAGGTCTGTGACACAAATGCCTCCCATTTGTATGTGTGTGTGTTCAATTAGTTCTCACCCACTGACGGCAGTAGTGGTTGTGGAGGTTGTTGCTTTAAATAGAAAAAGAGTGAAGCCAATACAGAAAGGAATACTTGCTTGGCATGGTGGAGGAGAAAAACGTCGGCCAACTTGTGCCAAGAGTGATGCATAGCATCTCAGGAATCAAGTGATTTATGGAGCAAGTACTGCTGGTTTGATTAAAATACAAGGAAATCATTTTTCACATTAACTAGTGGATGAGTTTAGAAGGCTTTCTACCCTGCAGCTATTTAAACTGAGTGGAAGTGTTCGAAGACTTTGAGCACTAACAGGAAAGGCAGAAGATTACTTTGATACATTGCAGATGTTTTATGATTAGACTGAATGATCTCTTCTTTTAGTTGGCAACTGATAACAACCAGAAACTGCCTACTTTCACCCATTTAGAGGGAAAAAAGTACTGTTGCGGAGACTGTTTAACATCCATCATGTAATTGAAGGGCCTGCGCACCATATGTAAAATCAACTCTGCCTGAATTCCCCCACGGATGGAAATTATGCTAAATGGTAGTAGTCCTTATGCTGCAGGTCCATCTGCTCACGTCACATAATCACATCAATGCCTGGGTCTCTTAACAACAACAACACACTGAGTACCACCTGCTCATTCTATGCGAGTCAACTCTATAGGTATCCTCTTATGAGCCTGAGAAACACCAGGCTGCAAATTGTGTAATCTGGCCATGAAGACAGATGTTCTCATCTTCTGTTGCGCTCTGTGAATTAACAAACAGTGCGATTCCAATGGGTGGAACCATCATGCCAATGACCAGTTTTTGACTGATGATTGACTGAGATGCCGATAAACAATGACCGTTCAATTTGTAATCCATCAGACCTTTGCTGTGACTGCTGGGATCACTCTGCCAGCTGGTATGATTGTGTTTTGGCACGTTGTGAGGACTTTGTTGTACTCTGACAGGCTCTGTGTGGAGCTGTTTTATTTGTCTTGACCTTGATGCCGTTTTCCTTCGTTCCATATGCATGCTTTTCTGAAACCACATGTCGCTGTTAATGCAGCTGGTGTGCTGTCATGTCATCTCGACATTTTAAAATATGTGACAAGCTTTGAGAACAATCAAACGCCTTTATTTCGGTCGGGGAGATAAAGCACACACACACACACACACGTATGCAAAGGAGGAAGGAGGAAAGAAAAAGAGAGCGTTGTGATGTCTCAAGAAAATAATTTAGCCAGACAAGGCACCTCAACAATGGCTCCTACCCCTGCCGCACAGTCATTTAATGGAGATTTCCCATTGAAGATGTCCAAATATTAGTTTTCTCCTCTTTTCTTTATAGGGGTCCACATCCTCTTGTCCTCGTTCTCTAGCTCCCTCAACCCCAAATGCTCCTTTGCTCATTACCTCTGCAGGATTAATGTTTTCTTTTCATAAAGTGCCACGCTGCTATTCCATGGATTTAGGATTAATAAAATATGAAATACATTAATATTCTAAGCATTCCTATTCTGCTATTATTGCAGAGGGGCTAGCAAAACCCCCAACTCCCAGCCTGCCAATCACCCTGCAGGTTTGCTGCTGTCGCTCTGCCCTAGTCAGGCTGGAGGTGAATGCTGCTGACAGACTTCAAGTAGCCTCCTCAAGGGTATTAAAGGGCAGGTTGTGACACAGGTGGTGCATGTCTATGCATTTATGACCCTCTTGCTTGAACTTTGGAAGAGGAAGAAGAAACTTTACTGGAATTCGAACCATTTATTATTTCCAGGAAATGAGACGGACCTATTCGCATGTAAACTGTTTTATGTTCCTTCCATCAATTCTTCATTGATTTTTCATATTGACAGAACTTTTAAGTGCAGGGCAGTGAAGTAAGCGTTGTTGCTGTATGGGACGGAGAATTTTAGAAATATGTCTTGTCTTGGAAAAGGAGAGCAGTGAACATCTAATATTATTATGTTAATCAGTAAGGGCTACTTTTTAGGACTGCAGGTTTTGATAGTAAATGTGGTGAGTTTAAAAAAAAAAAACCTCTGTAGAAAACACTTTAGCTTAATTGAACCACTAATTCAAATGTGCAGGAGGAAAGATAAAAGTATAATGTAGAAAGTCATTATGAGGACATACATGAATCGACCAAATTTTGACGATTGAGTAATTCTCCTTAATCCCCATAGTCTGTGGAGAAGTCCTGGGTTGTTCCATTATCATTTTGGAGTTGCCGTGTGTACCTTCTAAAAGGTCCAGCTTTACATGTCGTGATTGGTCCCCGTGTTGTGGGGATAGACATAGATGGAGCATGGGGATTGAGGCTGGAGGCCCTTACTGATACCCTGTGGTGGGATTAAACCTGCAAAATCTGGTTTGTTATTTCCTGGCACATATTCTCTACTTCAGCCCCCTTTATGATTACCAACTCTATATGTCCTTTAACTACAAGGGGCCTTGGTAACTCGGTGGTAGAGCATGCATGCTAATTCAATAATT
Organism: Regalecus glesne; assembly: GCA_900302585.1. NCBI lineage: Eukaryota > Metazoa > Chordata > Actinopteri > Lampriformes > Regalecidae > Regalecus > Regalecus glesne. The sequence continues at coordinate 27,290 of OMLC01014656.1, read as the reverse complement.
TATGGCTCAGATTGTGTGATATCCTAACCAGTTTGCCTACCTTAGAGGGACAGTTCACCCCATATTAAAAAATGCATGTTTTTCCTGGATATCATTTGGCTGATGTGGCTCAAAGCACCAGAATAATAACTGCTTGTGAGCAGGTTCAGGTCGGAACTATTTTCTCAGACCGAACATGAACCTACATGAATGAACCATTGCCAGGGAACATGCATGGGAGATCATGGTGAATGTAAAAGACATGAGGAATTTCCTGTCTTCTCGTGATATCAGTTTAACATTTCCATATTCCCCCTTTTCATTTTCCATAAGTCTCTATAGGCTCTTATATGTTTCTTTTTGTCTTGGTTATCCGGAGTCAGCTGAAAGAGCAGCACAGAGAACCAGATTTGAGAAAATGGGCTGTTTACTATAGCATTCCAAGATTGCTTTACATCCATTTCTCTCCTGTACTGGTGGTTGTCCAGCACTGTGGTTCTAGGTGGGTTTGTCTGACAGTCTTTTAACGTGGCAGATAAAAGGGAATAATTAATTTATCAGAGCAGACCAGACTCTAATCCCTGGTGTCCTGGTGATAAGGGAAGGTTTCTTCTCTCCTGATCCCTCTGCTGATAGGGGCTTTTTCTGTGGCGGTTTCCCGTTAATAAGCCTGTCAAAGAGGCATGCGGCCGTGGGCTCTGTCCCGTACAGGTTATCTCCCTGCCACACGTTCACGTCTACCCTCACCCCCCTGACAGCCGACAGCAGCCAGGTTGCTGGGTCTTTGAAACCATGGGAGAGCGGGGCCTGTGGGCACCTCTCCGAGGCGGCCTTGTCATTTAAACCTGTGAATTCAAACATCAGGTGGGTCAGAGAGCATAGGAAGAGAGTGAATTTGCTCCCCTTCCAGGCAGTGAATAGACAGCCCCCTCCCCAAGTGTTGAACTTTAAAATTCTCTTGTAATACAAATCAAAACGCAGACATTTTGCTGTAGAACTTCTTTCCTTTTCCACCCACATCATATCCTCCACCATTACCTTTTATTTCCCTGTCCACAGTTTGTACCCTCCTTTTTCATCAAACCCTGGTTTAAACTGACCGGCTGCCTGTGAGATCATAGATGTGTGGGTATATTTCATCCTGCCACAGTTTGAACTGTGGGTCTGTTTGGGGGAGTGATGAAATCTGCGATAAAGCTTTATCTCTGACTAGAAATATGGTAGTAATGTGGCAGGGGACCACGGCCTTGGGAAGCATTGACTCTATGGTAGCCTTTTAGTGACGGGTAGATCACCTCGGTCTGTAGAGTTTGTAAGTAGAAACGTGAAATAAGAAATCCCAATTACTCCTAGAAAAGATAACTGTTTTCATGCATCTTTTTAGCTGATCTGATATTGTAACCATTATAGATTTGAACTAATTAATGAAAAAATAACACAAATATTGGCATTATTGATAATTATGATGATAAATAATTATCAAAATCTATCAACACTGTTGACTAGTCATTTGAATGGTTCATATGGACTTTTATTCAGTAGTGTTGCATCCTGTGCACATATTTATACACAGGAATTAACAGAGACCAAAAGCTATTTGTGTGAAGGTCGGCTGGATGATGGACAATAACAACCTAGTACTCTCTTGCAGCCATCAGCTTTACTGACCAATGGATGGCAGACACATTGGATATTCCTTGTAATTGAAAATGGACTGTCAGAGCAGGTGAAAGAAAGTAGCAACTTGTAAACATGAGAGCTCTCATTTATTTAGACAATACAAATAATTAAGAACACTTCATTTTATCAATTGAACGTCCAATTTTGGTTGATTTAGAGGGTATAGGTCATAATTATTACCATATAAATCACTCTTGTCCATGGTAGCTCAGTAGTAGAGCACATGCTTTGGGAGCTGATGAGCCAGATGTTGTGGTTGACCCACCGCAGGGTGTCAGGAAGGGCATCCAGCCTTAATCCCCCCACACTCCATCTAAATCCTTGTTCAACCCCACAACCTGGAGGTTAATTGTGACATAAAAACGGACTTTTCATTATTCCATCTTTACCTCCAGAAAAAATGTATCAATGATAACATAAAAGCTAGAAATGATCTTTTTGGAACATGGGAGCCAAACTCTAAAGGCTTGCTGCTGGCATCATTTGAAGAGAGACGCAGCAAGCTTTCCTCCATTTCTGTGAACTTCTTTGTTGTGCAATGTGTTAATTGACAGAACATGTTTATTACAACCAGCATCTCAAGCTAAAAGCTGATCTCTCCATTCATTGTTGCGATAATCAACAGATTAGTTGATTTTTCATTAAAGCCACGGTGGCTCAGTGGGTAGAGCGCACGGCTGGGACTCGGGCGTAGCGGGTTTGTATCCCGCTACATAGCTCGGTAGATGTGAGGCATTCATTGCTAAAGCACTTTGAGTGGTTGATAGACTAGAGAAGTGCTATGTAAGAACAAGTCTTTTGACCATCATGATGTTCACTAGATTCAGATCCAAATAATAATAGGTTGGAGCTCTATTTGGAGTACTGTCATGACATTTGACGATTGGTGGGCTGGATATGAAGTGAAGAGGACAGCATGCACTTTGAGGAGTAGCAGGGTGTCTGCAAACTAGCAGTTTGCGAGGTGACCATAGCTGCACTGTAGTACTACATTTCCTATAAGCCCAACCTGTTTAGAAGGCTGTTTGCATGCATTATCATATTTCATTTCAGTGATGAAATGAAGTTGCCCCTCACATTGTATGAATGTTTGTATGTAAGTTTGTATGCATCTGCCTCAAAGCCAAATACAGTTGACATCGTCCAACCCAATACTGTATCATTTTCTTGCCAATGCTTTGATACTATGTTGCCTTAATATTGATTTAATCAAGCCAGTTTTTCCTCTTACAAACAAAAGGACTGGTCTTTGGATCAAGAAGAAGCCAAGGTTAGGTCGAAATGATTCACTCTGCTACCTCACTTTTTCAGTCTATCTGTGTTTGTCTGTCTACCAGCTAACATGTGCACTTCAGCGTTTCGATCTGGCTTGCCCAGAAATGGTCCGGCCCCTTCTTATCTCTGTGCTTCTTCTAATCTCCCCTGAGCTGCAGGAGTGGAGGCTGAGGGCTGTCATTGTCCAGGGATGTGAACCTGCAACCTTTTCAATTTCACCCCACTCTTCAAAGCCCTTCCGCTTGGACGATCTCACGTCCTGGACAAAGGTGCCATTTGCTTTTCATTTCCCGCACGATAAGAGGGAAGAAAAACGCTGTATATTGTAATGCTCCCTCACCTCTTTGACATCAGCAAAATTGAAGCACAGGCAAAAGATCGATACAAATTAAAAGTAAATACAAAAAAAGCGGTGGGTGAGAAAAGACACATCACCAGCTTAGGAAATCCATTTGCTTTCTCCAACTTCTTCCCGGCACAAGGCTTTGTTTATACAAGTGGTGGCAGAGGAAGGGGAGGAAATTCAAAAGTTTAATTCCGAGAGCTTTAGTAGATGGCTACCTTACAAAATGGTGGTTTCTCATGCCAATTCAACATTGTAGTCTCTGGTTTGTGTATTTTGTTGTTTAATGCCCAACACGCTACACCCTATCATTGCGGTACTTCCGCACATGCTCCACTTCACGTTGCTCCCACACATCTTGCACCAGGCAGCAGCTGGTGTCACAAAGCAGACTGGTTTTGAGAGGTGAAGACTGATGTCCTTACTCAGCTGGACTGATCCTGCTGCGGTCCCAGTCGTGTCCAACTTTGTCTGCAAGGTAGAGGAGGTAACAATGCATGTTCCCACATGTGGCACATTTGTTTCTCCCTATGTGCAATGAGGCACACTGTTAGCTGAGTCTTGATTTATACCATCATCATACTAACTCCCCGTCAAACCCCTCCTCCTCCACAACACATACACGTGGCCTTTTATTCAGTCTTTGTGCATCTCCAACAGAAACCTATAAAACCATATTCTATCATTATAGCAGCAACATCTATACAACATTAGCGGAATCACAATGGGCCGCGGACATGTTCCAGTGTCTAAGCACGCCTCATGGCGTGACAGGTGGGCTTGCATCAATCAAATCTAGCCCTGCCATGCCTGGTGGGCAGACTGGCGGAAATGGCTGCTCACTGTAATTGTGTTTTGCCAGCCCAGCACTCTGCCACTGCAAGAGTCGCATAGCAATAAGAACAGTTTGATGGGCAGGCACACATTTGCAGAGGTGCATATCTACTGAGTCAATGGAAATGTGCTCCTTATTTTCATGGCAACATTTTTATTACAGCCAGTAAAACGTAAAAGCAAAACATGCTAAAAGCAAAGTCCAAATTAATCACACTTTTCTGAAGTACTTCATTTTGTTTCAAAAAAAAATAAATCTGAATCAGGTTATTGGCCATGTAGGTTTTCACACACATGGAATTTGACTTGTTCCATGGCTCTCTCGGGTACCTCACATAGAATGACAACGCCACAGTCTAGATATTTACACAAGGGTTGACTATATACAGGCAAAAATAAGAGATAATCAAACGCAGTGGTGCAGAGAGTGTGTCAGATATTAAAATGAATGTTAGCAGGTTACTTACATACTTGAGATAGCATATGACAGCATACTAGTAATGTACAATGTACAGTTGACACAAGATATGTTTTGGGAATCTGACAATGTTAAGTGTTCATTTGAATGACAGCTCATGGAAAGAAGCTTTGCTGGTGGTTTTGGTCTACAGTGCTCTGTAGCACCTACCACAGGGGAGTAGTTGGAACAGGTTGTGAGCAGGATGTGATAGGAAGTAATTCCCTGCCCCATTTCCTTACTATAGAGATGTATAAGTCTGAATGCAGGTCAGTTTGACACAAATGACTCTCTGCAGGTCTAACTGTATATCCCTATATCCCTGTTCAGATAGTGACGGATGTGCAGAAGACAGACACATACCTTATAATTATCCCTATTTATCTAGTACATGTCTCTAAATTGTCTCCGTGTTGCTAAGATCTTTGTTAGACAGACAGAGAGAGAGAGAGAGAGAGAGAGAGAGATAGTATGACAGAGATCCATTGAAACATCAAGATTTTCCAAAGAGCAGTCACCTGATAAGGTACTATATCACTCATTACTGACATGATCAATGTCTGCCAACAAGCCCGGCATGCTACCTTGATGTGAGAAACACAGCCAGGGATTCCTAGAGGCAGTGGTATTTCCTCTGTTATTGCTTCTATATTTCTGAGAGGGGCCATGGGATTGCTGGTGATACAAATGAAAAACAAATAAGGGCAGCAGAAAGGAAATGGGGGGGTGAAGAAGATCAGGATATATCATTCTTTGATTTATGAAGGACCGATATGTAGCAGGTTGAGTCAGGCAACTAGTGAGTGTGCATCCTAGCAGCTTCATTGCCAGTACACCTGCCTGTCAATAACCTATTTAATTTAATGTCACAGCCTATGTGGTCAAAGCGTATTGACAAGGTCTTGAATACACCTTCAAGAAGCCCCCAGCTGCAAGCAGCAGATAAACTATATGTGGAAAATTCAATCTTGCTCTATGTGAATGCCCCTGAGTGCTTATGAATTATTAAACCTCCTGGACCCCCAATAAAGTGTGTTGAAAAACTTATAGTTGAGGAGCTAATGTCAGTGGTTTGCAGGGACTGAGTGATTGTTGCGAAAGACACGCCACAATTCCCACATCCCATTTCCAGTCAAATCCGCATACTCTCGGAGGTGACTGTCACTAACTGGCCTTTATGTTTCAGATGTACGTTTCAGAATAGAGTTGTGGCGAGATGACATTTCATATCCGCCTGTAATGGGGTTTTATTCTCTGGTGTAATCCATATTTTGATATACTATACTGTGCAATGAGACTGTAAATATGGTCTCTTTACCTGGGGGAAGATATATGTGAATATTGAGGTGGGAAAACCACCACTAACAATCGAAGCACATCAAGCTAACTTGAGCTTTGTTTGAGTTCCTGTTGCACATCAACAAAACTATTGACATACAAACAAACCATCGCACCCCTCAATGTGTGTCACAAAGGTTCTGGCAGTTGAATGGAACCTGAAGGTGACTCTTTCCACAGGTCCACACTTTCTATGCCTCTGTCCTATGAGCGGTCAATAAGCCATTTAATCTTGGTCCTCAGCAGAGTCGATGCAGCCATTGCCTTGTCCGTGGCCTCCAGTAGACAAGACAAGAGGTTCTGCGTGCGTCTGATAAACCATTCATTTCTTTAAGCTCTTTTGTCTTCCATTCGGTGTGGAGAAAACAGCCCTTGGTCTATTTCAATCACGGATGCCTTTCTTTAATGAGCCGCTGTAATCCTTAGCGGCAGGCGCTGTCTGCCTTTCGGCTTGATGGAAATGAACTCGATTAGGGGATTACTCACATTTCTGCATTTGTGGTCTAATTTGTAAAACAAAAAAAATCTTTCATAGCATCCTGTATAAAAAGAATAAGAGCCAATGGCTGTTTCGGTGTTCGTATCAGTGAGATTTCTAACACAGTCAACGCATCCCTCTGGGATTAGCCACTGTCATTCACCTCTGCTGTTTTCTGTGTTTTGTTTAAATGAAACCAACTGATCTGCCGTCTTTGTCAGTGATAGATAAAGCAAATAAGGTGTTGTAGGGAGCACTAACAAATGAAACCACCCAGCAAGAAAGCAGTAATAAATAGTGACAATGGTAATAATGACAATAAAGTGTTAAAGCATGACTTATGATGGACTGACAAAAAGATGGATGGATGGATAGATGGATGATAGATAGACAGGCAGGTGAATGAAAAGTTGCTTCTCTGACAATTTTTCATCTCCTAGTCAAGCCATCCATAGACATAAAGATAGTATTATTTAAATTGAAGCAGTTCAACTAGAAATAGATGAGGTAAAATACCTATTCTTCAACTGGATGACGTTTAATATATGCTTTAAAAATCAACCAAGCATAATCAATTCTAGTATCTGACTACACAAAGATATATAGACATGATACATGCTCGCTTGATGAGAAGCCAAAGGAGTAACTTTTATTTCCTGCCCTCGTATTTTTGGGCCGGTCCAGTCAGGTTGCTCGTCCAGAGTTGAGTCGCAGGATCATTCTGGGGCCTATCCCGGTGCTTGGGGGGAACCCCCCCCAAGACGAGTCACCCCCCCCGAAGACGGGTCACCGTTCAATCTCAGGGCTTAAATAGTTGGGGGTTTGATGTCTTGCTCAAGGACACTTGACATAGTCTTCATATGATAAGAACTAGATTTGGCATATTTGCATCCTAGATGTTCATTAATATGCAAGGAGATTATCATTATTATTATTATCATTATCATACATCTTGTAATTCCATTATCATCCTGTTCTCCTCTGTGTTGTATTCTGTAAATTGTGCTTTATTCTGTGTGCATAACATCCATTGCACACCTGTCCCTCTTGGGAGAGAGATCCTTCTTCTGGTGCTCTCTCTGAGTTTTCTTCGATTTCTTTTTCTTTTCTCACTGTTATAGGGATTTTTGAGGGAGTTGTTCCTTATCTAACGACAGGGTCTGCGAACAGGATGTTGTGTTGGTGTAAAGCCCACTGAGGCAAATTTGTAGTAATGGGCTACACAAATAAATCCGACTTGTCGTAACTTAAATAAGCCCTTCACCTTCCCGCAGACTGACAAAACCAAGGTCAAATGTTGATAAAGATCATATTTCATAATCAACTGTACATGACAGTGCCCGTACTCGTGTTGGCTGATCACTTTTTCCTTTTCACATCTAACATTCATTTCAAATGACAGTGTCTGGTTTGGATCTTTGACGACCTGTTTGCACCTCTTGACTCTGGGCAAAGACCCACTGTGTCCTGCTGCGGCTTTGATTATAGATACGGAGACGATTGTCAGTGGAGACCAGCTCTCTTTAAGAACAGGTTAGTCATCTGAGGCCAAGTTAGAGAAGTGGGAGCATGAGGGGCGTGTGTTTGTAGGCAAATAAAGTGCAGTGGGATGCCTCCCAGGCCGCCCGGGATCTGGCCACGGAACATCTCGCTAAATGCGGTCAGACAGATGAGTCTCGCCTCCGAGCGCTGCCTCCCAAGGGCAGAGTGACATTTTCTGGGGACAATATGGGACTGCAGTGACATAGAACCCCCCCCACAGACACACACACACTTTCTGCAGTTTTGTGGTCCCTTTCTACTCCTCCATCTCTACATCCCTCCCTTCATCTGTCGCTTTCCTCTCTCTGCTAATTTCGCTGCTCTTAAGGGCTGCAGTGGATCCTTTTTGCCATTTCATTCAGTCACAGGTAAAAAACTGACAAAGTTCCAAAAGTCTGCTGGCATTCCACAAGGGAGCCATTGGGTGAACACGTAATTGGGTCCAGCAAGGGAAAATGATTACGGACAGAGAAGACACAAAGCAACAAAAGCCTTCCGTCCCAACAAGCTACTTTTCTATGGTGAACAGTACTTGTTTTGTGTGTGTTGCAAATGTGACAAACCCAGAAAAGGTAGATGTTGAAAATAAATCAGCTGAGTTGACATGCGAGTCAGTGATTTTATTCAGCTCTGAAGTTCACAAAATGTTTGATTTTCATGCAGGTAGTGTACAAAGATTTTGCAGCATGCTTTAAGAAAGATCTGCATGCTTGGTATAAAATTGAATCTTGTAAATTGAACGTGAAATAAGTTGAACAGGTTTAATGAAAATGTTCGACTATAAACTTTTACTTTACATTGACAATTTGCATCTGCAATAGCTTGTATTCATAAAGTTATATCTTCCTTTAGCAGTAGTTGGCAAGCCATGGCATACAAGGCCATTAACACGGGTATGCGGAGCAATTCAATAATACAAATCCTTCATTCATCAACTGATTATCCTAAATCGGCTGACGGAATAATGTTGGAGCCTATCCCAGCCCTCATTGGGCGTAAGGGGGAGAAACACCCATGACAGGTCACCATTCTATCTCAGGGCAGGTATGCCAGACGAAGGCTGGATGCCCTTCTTGACGCCCTGTAGTGGGTTCAATCCCGCAGCCTCTGGCTTGTGAGTTCCTGAAGCATGTTCTACCCCTGAGCTACCGCAGCCCCCAAATAATTCATCCATTCGTCATCAACCGCTTATCTGAAGTCGGTCACAGAGCCATGCTGGGGTCTGTGTTAGTGCTCATTGGGTTAAAGGTGGAGAGGTTGCCACTCTATCTCAGGGATTGCCCACTTAGGAGTTCAGTGTTTTGCTCAAGGAGACCTTAACAAGCTTTCTGCAAGGGATTGGACCACCAATCTTCTGATCACTAGATGACCATCCCACCTCCTGAGCTATTCACATTGCAACAGCATTTCTCTGTTCACTTCTCAGCGTTTCTCATAAGCTTTAGTTCCCATATCAGACATGTATTTTCTGTCTAGGTCCCGTATTCTATGCTGCTGTCCACATGCGTCAGGCAGCACATCTGTCATTGTGGATCAAAACAGTGGTCTATGTGACAGATGAGTCCCCCCGTCTCAGCAGAGAACCTCTCTGGGGAGGAACACATTTCTGTGCATCTTAGCTTCGGCAGTCATGCGTAGCTCCTTGATGAGAGACAGAGCCCTGCCACTTGATTGACTGGCATGCTAACATAATGCGATGGCCTCGTACACCATAGGCTTAGCAACACAAAGACCACAAGCGCATTGCCCCGTCCCTGACACATAGGAACACGCTCCGACACATAGAATAAGTCACTGCACATTAAGCTCAGGTTTCTCTCTCCTTCTCTCTGTCTCTTCACTGGTAAAAATGATGTGACTAACTAATATCTATAAGATATTACCCTAATGAGATCATAGCTGATCTCATTAGGGTATGTCATCGAGCAGGGGACGGGCCACCACTGAAACTCCATAGACTAGGTATCATCTTTGATTACACAAAGATGGTGCTCACTGTCAGAGGACTACATGTGATTGTCCTCTTCAATGGCATAACAAGCCATTCAAATTTGGTTCGCCAAATTCCTTGACATGGGTTACTAAAGGCGTCGGAGATAATTAACTCTGCAGTGTGTGATGAGGATCAGGGCTGAGAACATCCAATCTAGTTGAGCCAACCATTCACTCTTCCCCTTTATTGCACTGCGAGAGCCAGTTTGTAGTAGATCCAATTAAGACTTGTGCTCAGACCCAGGGTAATTCTTGTGGCTTCCTACTGATGGACACAGAGTTAAGAGGAAGGGATTTCTTTTAGGTTGTCACTCACATATTAGCATTCCTTGACACTTTGCTTGGATTGCTCCATTTTTCGGTTCTGGGTCCCACTGTAGGAGGCTAACAGGCCCAGCTCTAGACTCTCTCTGTCTTGTCTTTGACACTGTGGACCCCCATAGCTCATACTGGGGCAGCAGGGTGCTGATTGGTGTGGGAGGGACTGTGGTGCCTGCAGAGAGTGTGAGAGAGGATGGACCCAGCTGTCCTGCTGTTTGTTTAAGAGAAGGAAGCCATGTGGAAAAGCATAATGTCTTAATTGGTGTTTGTGGCTGCAAATGTTAGCCTACCTGACGAAATTCATTAATCAGAGTGGTGAGAGAGAGAGAGAGAGAGAGAGAGAGAGAGAGCGATCAGCAAACAGTGTGTCCAACGGGATCCCTTAGCCCTGTTGTCTTCTTCCCTTGCCTTGCACCGAGACACCACATGACACACTCACAGCTGTGTCTGTCACAGTCGGTCAGTCAACCGTAGCTTGCATAAAGAGGATGCAGCCATAATTAGAATTCATTTTCACATACAAAAACATACAGACAGACACATACACACTTAGACAGAAATAAATGCAGAAAAATATTTAGCAAAGCATCTTCTATGACAAAAATCATGTCTGTGCAGTATGCTGAAGTCATAGCACCCAAGTGTTTTCATAACATTGCTTTCTGTCATGTTAAATGTGACCATTGATAGTTGCAGCCGATTCAAGCTCTGTAGTACACATCTTTTGATGGCAAGTTACTAGAGACTGATATGACATCTCTCTCTCTCTCACTGTCTCCGCTCCATCAGATAGTCACCATTACAGAAAAGACCGACATCACACTGTACAAAGTGAAAAGATGCTCTTTTCTGTACTCTCTCTTTCTTACTGTGTCTTTTCAGCGTGTTTGGCCTGCTTTTCTCCAGGTCACCACACCTAATGGATTAACATCTAAGCCCTCAGGCAAGGAGTTGTCCTCTGGACGCAAACATCCATGTTCCACGACGGTCTTTGTTTTCTGCTGTTCTTTTCGTGTGTCACTGCCTGAGGCTCAGAGAGATGGGAGTCACTTAACTGCCTCTTACCAATGCCATTTTCTCTGGCTATTCAGGGGCATAACATTAGACCAAGGCCAGCTCTTTATGCCTGTCCTAGTGTTTCTCCTCCTCTCATTGCTGATGTCGTCTGCTCTCAGAGCTGACATAATAAGTAGCTGGAACTGCAACATCAATGCTGCTTTTGGAGCAAACTATACATTAATTCTTGGAGTCGCTAAACTAGAATGTTCAGCTATGGCCCAATAATTCTTTAGTATCACTTAAGAGGTCATTGCAATACTTAACAGGCTATAGCTTTTGAAAGTAATGCAAAGTAAAGTATGGTATTTTCTATGTACCCCTATAATGAACATCAACTCTCCCTTTTTTATTTTTGTGCATATTGACAACTTTGTCTTTTGATGTTGACAGAGTTCTCTCATACACTCATTTGTTATGCATTTATTCCCTCTCTTGTTGACTCTATGTGGCTGCATATTCTTTTGAGTGCACCACAGAATACTCTACCATGCAAATATTTGCTCCACTTTTCGCCCGCTGATAGATTTCTGTCCACAATGAGCATAAATTGTAGAGATGGAGATTTGGAAGGATTAAATGTTGAATATTCACCACTGTTTGTTTGCCTAAAACTGCTCTAGTCTGAGAGAAGATATTTCACATCTGCATCTTTCTTTTCTTTCTTACAAGACACTGTTACAAATGAGCAACTGGTGCTGATTTAGTCTGTCTGCATTCAAGCTGTAGTGTGTGTGCCAAACTCAACGCATCTAAGAAGAAAAAAACAACTAAATGAGGACTCTTTTATTATTGGTTAGGCCAGTCTGCCTTTTCGTGATCACCCAACATTAACAGGCTGACTTGTCATCTGATTCAGCTACCTTCACATATCACCAGCTATATGTGCATCCTTACACAGGCTATTAAGGAAAGGTTGACTTTCTTTTACTGTCCACCCATGAAAAAACCCATCATCTTAATTGTCTGTCCTTGTTGATGTGAAATTCGATGAAAGTGGCAGAGACCATTTTGAATGTTTGTGAATAGATGCCACTGCCTTGCAGTCGAAATTTATGACAGCTTGAGGAGACGAGGTACACCATATTAGCAGGGAGAAGGAGGATGGGAGGGGGTGCTTCATTATCCTGACTTGAAAAGTGGTTTGCTGGGAAATGTGGCACGTCGGTGACAAATTATATCTGCATTGCCCACCTTCTGTTTTTTTGCATAACCTTGCTGATAGTGCATTGCGAATCTGTCTCTTCACATTTGTATAGATATGTTCAGTTGCTCAGAGGGCATGAATTCCTCATCAGAGCTAGAAAATGGTGAAGTAAAGATGAAAAACCATCATGCCCTTACTTTTCACATGGCTGCACCCATGTTATTGCTCTTTGATAGCATGTCCCTGTGATTTAAAATGTGAATAATGAAGTTTTTTTTAGCACTTTTGACCTTGCCCCACCATATAAACAACATAGCAAATATTTAACATATTTCATTTCTGTTCTACTGCTTGCTGCATCCTCAAGGGACCCATCAGGGCCATTACTTCTGGTGACTGAGAGGGGTACGGGTGGGAAGACTGTCTTAGCATCACGCCAAGCTATTTCATGACAGGTTATCATAAAAAATTGTGGGCATCAGTCTGGAGAGTTTAATACAAAGTGCAGGTCAGGTGATTCTCATAGATTCAGGAAATGAAGCATATCAGATAGGTTCAAAGTGACATTAGTGTCAGGTCTTGACAGGAATGTAAACAGATCGTCATATAATCAACGTTTAAAAACCACCTCCATTAACTCTGGTTAATGGAGGTGGTTTTGCCTGCTGTGTTTCCACCTTTGACTCGGAAAAATAAATTAAAAAAAGAAGCTAGAAACAAATGATGCTGATATTGATTAGCAGAGATGGACCTGCTCCCCAACACAGCATTGAAGATGTCTCAAGGCATGGCACCCATTTCCTCATACATATTCGGGCTACATTAAATGTTAATTTGAATTATTCTTTTATAGGCTTTTACCAAAGTGCTTTACAATGAATGTCTCAAATGAATGTCTCACCCCGGGGGCTCAGTAAAGAGCCCCCGGGGTGGGTTA
>OMLC01014636.1:3152-47012 GCA_900302585.1 Regalecus glesne | reverse complement strand
GAACGTGAACAGCAGCCTGTTGTTCTATTGGACTGGAAGAGATGGCCGCACCACTACAACAACATGACGTGTTTGAAAGCTTTCCAAGTATTCTGCACAGTTCATCTGGATCCCAACCCCATCCCCCAACCACAGCAGAATGAAGAAAGAGGGCTTTCTGGGGTTTTTTTAAATGAAAAAAACAAACCTATGAGGGTAGAGGGCAAAAACTAAAAGCAACAACTCTCATTTTATTTTTGCCAAACCCAAGGCTGTTACACTTTGCACACCGTCGTACACTCATTTCTACAACAAACAGTACACCCACAGGGAAACTGTCTAGCCAAGTGGGTGCTGACATTTTCTTGAAGCCCTCCCATTTCTCTTCAAACAAACACACAGCTGCCATGGTGCACATGATGAAATACCCATGACACCCTTCCCCCTAACAAGTGTGAGGCTATATGAATAACTAACTCTGTGTGTGTCTAAGCAAGAGGGAAAAGGATACACAGAGACTAAAATAATTCTCAAGGATTAGCTCCACATACTTCACTGTCTCTAGACCTTTCATCAATGTCTAGTCTCTCCTTTTCCATGACATTCAGTTTCAACTTCAGGTTAGACACCTCAGACATCAGGTCTAACTTCTGGGTCTCCAGTGATGTTCTGCACAGCAGCTCCTGCAAAAACATTAGCCAGTTATTTAGGGGTGTGATTGTGTGTTATGCTACTTGATCTCTGGAGGGACCTTCTCTTTTGATTTGTATTGTGGTTGAGGGTTGCTTCTGTGATTTGAAATGATACACCTGATAAGGATGTTTATGGGGTTTCTTAAATAGAATATGCCTAAGTGTAAGTGATCTATAGGTGAACAGGTTGTCTTGTATAGAATTATAGTTGGGCTGTCACCAATGATTATTTCCTTATTTAATGTAAGGGTTTAAGGGCAGGATGTTGTGACAGTGTAAAGCCCACTGGGGCAAATTTGGAATTTGTGATAATGGGCTATACAAATAAAATTGGCTGAACTTGATTATTTTGGCATTTGAGTTGAATATTGTCTACTTAATCAGCTGAGAATAAAGTACACTTCAATGTTTTATTCAAGGGTACAAGTGTAAAGAAAGATTTACTCAGGTCCGCAATTTACACTGGTTCAACCCATTCGCCACTTTGATGTAATATTTTCCTTCTTTTGTGTGATGTACTTTCTTTAAATCTCTGATTTATGTCTTGATGTCATTGTTTTATGACATTTTAATGTAGTTATCTCTAGAGTACACAAAGGCACTGAGCAGATAAATGTAATATTTATGGGGAGGGTGCTTTCCATTGAAATACTGCAGCATGGACATGGAGTTCAGGTGGCAAGCAGATTCAGTTTGCAAATGTTTGGAGACCACTGTACTTTTGCTGAGATTAATCGAAAATAATCCCAATGACTCCTGCATATTATTTTTATTTATCTTTAATGTCCTCCATTGTCTTGACTCTATCTTCTGTTACATCACCTTCATGCAACTGTGATGACTATCTGAGCCCTTTGCTGCCCAACAGTCATTCCACAGTCATGCTCAGACTTGTTGATTTAGACATGCATAAAGATTAAATAAAACATTGTAGTAAATTGTAGTCAAAATATCTTTTGGAAGAGTTAACCAGCTTAATTGATACTCATGACGGCTCCAGATTACATTAATATGGCGCATCCCAAACGTGTACCTGCTGCAACATCTCCTCAGTGGCGTTGAGCTTCTCTCTGTGTTCATCTAGACAAATGTCCAGGTCCCTGATCTTCTCCCCCTGAGCCTCCACCTGGTCTGTCAGTACACTCACCTGCGCAAAACAAAAACTTAGGTCCTTGCTTGAAAACAGATTGTCATACATTTTCATTTATATTCTGTATGTGGCAGTATTTCACTGTGGCACTAGTGTAAATGAGGACTTGAGTCAAGGATGCTTGAAGGGTCCAGAATAAGCCTACCTGAAGCACTAAAGACTCTTTATCACTCTCCAGTCTAGAAAGCCTTTCCTGGTAGTGGTCACCCCCGCCTAAAGAGATGTGCCCATTGGACTATAAAGATAGAGGCAAAGGAAAAACATGAAAAAAGACTGGCTTTATTTAAAGCGTTGCTCTAAAAGTCACAGGGCACCGAGAAGACATGTGATATTGAATGTGCATGGTCACCTAAAGAAGCTTACATCACCAGCTTCCAGAAATCAGTCAACAGCTTCAAATATTTCGATCTTAGATAGTGATCCTGCAATGAGGCCTCACATGATAGTATGATTGACTGCACTTAGACAACAATGCCTTACAAGGATGGAAAGTATGGTCTATTTTCAGAGCGAGTTACGTCATTACACACAAACTCTGGCATTTGTCTGGCACATTGCTCACTACTCTCCAAAACAGTCAGTGACTACAAAAACATTGTCGCCTGTTTCTCACAGTGCACTGGCTATGACATCCGCAACACCTGCATTTTACCTCTCTTTCCCAGGAAACCTGGTATGGGGCGGTGGTGTGCTTATCAAACAAAAAATTTATCTATCTGGATGCAGCCATGTTTTGCCAAAGCCCTTTAAGCACTTTCAATCACACACATGGCGCGAGCAATAATGAGAATCAAACCAGATGCGAGAAAGCTGGTTTGCTCCTGGGGGACATTCTTCACAATTGTCTCCAAAAAGTTTATTTCCCAACACGGTCGCGTCTGCGTACAAAACCTGAATGCAAACATTAATTTTCCTTCTTCATTGATGTATCAAGATGGAGAATGGAGTTGGGCATCTTGGTATACAGATAGAAACAAATAACTGAGAATCATTTAACGTTAAGTGTTTAAAAACAGCTAGACTTTGTCAGAGTATACTTCTGAACTCCTGTTTATCAAGAGATCTCTGAGAAGTCTGACTGTTTGATGACAAGGGAAGAGTAATGAAAACTCATAGCATTCAGAAGGAAAGAAAATCCCCTATGTCAATTCCACTCCACATTAAGCGTTTCTAATATGAGCAGACAGAGACAGAAGCCCTATATTTACACTTTATGCATGAAGACCACCTTTAATGCAATATGAAACTACTGCTAGGTGTGATCTGTGCCTAAGTTGAACATGACACACGTGGCTAAGGCACAGTCCCGCATAACTTAATTTCTTGGTCTGTGGTTCCTGAATTCAGACATTTCTACAAGACTCTCTCATCTATGGGTGAATCACCCCCTGTGGTTCAACCAGTTTCAGCATCAGATCAGTTCCTTCTCATTGGCAGTGCACTACCATGCTTCTTCTTATGCCAAAATCCCATACATGCATTTTATCTCACCAGGTGCCCCTGCAGCCATTCAACCAGGCCATCAGCAGTGGAGTCAGGGATCTGGCAGCGGAGACCCTCTCTCTCCTCGGTGTCCATCAGCTCCAACACACTCCTCAGGTCCTCTAGCAGGTGTAGTGCCCGCAGGCTTCCCATGAAAGGAGAGGTGGGTGACTGGCAGTCAAACAACCCGTTGGAGTAGTCTAAAGATTTAGATCCTGAGGGCAAGAGGGGGCATCGCAGATGAGGGATGAGAAAGAATGGGAAAAATACATGCAGCACATTTCATAAATGGTAAATGGACTTCTTCTTTTATAGTGCTTATCTAGTCTAATGACCACTTGAAGCGCATCACAACGAATGCCTCACATTTACCGAGCAGGATACAAACCCGCAACCCCTGACTCCCAGGCGTGCACTCTACCCACTGAGCTATACAGTGAGCAGACATTTTTAGTTGGCTGTTAGTCACACATAGAAAAGAACAGAACACCCAGTGGAACAATCAGTGGAACACCCCGCCCGATGATGTTAGGAGCCGTAGTCTATTAGCACTTTTAAACCCTTTCACAGAAACTGACCAAGCTCAGATAAAGATGATACCATTTAGCTCCAGGAGTGTTCTGAGTGGACATAAATTCTAGAGTACTGCAGATTGTGGCACGGTGGTTTCCCACCTGGTTTTACATAATTTCAATTTTGTATTAGGTCAGCTAACACATAAGATGGGCAAATAAGGAAGAGAAAGGGAAGAGCGGCATAGTTCAGGAGGCAGAGCAGATTGACTAGTAATTGGAAGATTGGTGGTTCAATCCTTAGCTCCTTAAGTGTGTTGAAGTGTCCTTAAGCAAGACACTGAACCCTGAACTGATCACTAGGCACTTCAGTTGCCCACTGCTCCTATACAATAGGATGGGTTAAATGGAGAGGACACATTTTATTGTAAGAATATAAAGACCAGATGAAGTGGCTTTCCTTAGTCTCAAAAATAAAAAAAATGCTATTAACATGGCCACAAGTCATTTGGTCTGATCATAAATCTGCTGAATATGGACCCTAGCATGTGACCTGACAGCAGCATTACATAAGAATAAGTAAATTCATTTCACAAGACATGCTTTGACGCTTGACGTAATCTTATCACCTCATATGATCTGTTAACTTTTTAACTTTCTCCATTACAAATAAATATATGCTTTACACAAATAAAAAAGTATTGTTAGAACAGATTACTATATCAGTACACCAGTGCTACCAGTCAGGTTAGTGTACTATGTTGCTCTTTGAGGCTGAAAAGGACATTTACTGGCTATAATGTCATCTTACCAGCTATAATGCCATCCATCTGCTCTAGGGCGGCTGCCAACATGTCACTGGCATCTGACATCATCTTCAGTCACTCAAGAGACCTTTGAAAAGAAATTGACATTGATTTACTAAATAAAAATGATGAGGAGAAAGAATCAAAATTGTTAAGATGTATTTTCAGGGGTTATCAAAAATTTTAAACTACACTAAATGAAACAACATGAACTCAAGGCAACACCATCGTGGAAACCGTGAACCAATCTGTACAATATCATGGAACCACTCTATGATATCTCGCTGCCTTTCTCCCCAATGAACACTGGGATAGACACCAGCAGATCCGTGACATGACTTTGGATAATCAGTTGACAATGACATGACAAATTCAGTTGGCTACTGCAGTGCCCAGGGAGCAGTCAGGGGTTCAGTGTCTTGCTCAAGGACACTTCAGCACACATTCTGTATGAACTGGAGATGATACAATTATAATGATACAATTTCATCAAGCAGATACTTTTATCCGAACAGACATGCATTTGAGAGATAATACAGCACAAGCGAAGCTCTAGTCAGGCATGAACAATGTAAATGCCCCAAAGCTATGCGAGTCCAACGGGGATGTAAGTGCCATCAGGAAGTGCCCAGAGGCAATGTACATAATGAATAGAAGCAGACACTCCTCCCCTTCATTAATTAAGTCCATCAAGTCAAGGTCGAGTACAGAGGTGTTCATGAGAGAGCTGGGTTTTTAGCTTTTTCTTAAAGACTGAGAAAAAGCTGGTGAGATCCAACCAGCGACCTTCCAATTACTAGAAGGTCTGCTCTTACCTCATGAGTCATGCTGCCCCTACTTTCAGGTACGGAAAATGTTGGCTATAAGACACCATTTAATCTTTATAGAATAAGTCTGATCGAGGTAAGTCACTGAGCTAACGGGTCAACACACAAAAGAAAGGCCACAGGTAAATGCTTCTATTCCATGAAGTAACTGTGGCATTTTTCTTTTCAGTCATCTCCTCTTGGAATAGAGGAAGGAGGAAAACCTGGTCTTTTGAACTGATCCATTCGTACATTCAAATGAAGACCTTGTCGTGACAGATTTAACCAAAGGTGAACCCAGATGAACTTCTCCGGTGTATTCCATCAGACTTAGATCATTGGAAAACATGTTTTTTTCGATATGAATTAGTCCTTTCAACCAAAACATTGGCACAATGGCCCCGCTCCCGATAGGACATTGGACACTCTTGTCTGGAGCTGAGTGAAAAACCATTTTAGGAGCCTGACGTTGGACAGCATCCCAAATAACACAGCAGTCCCTTTATCTTAAGATGTCTAATAAAAGGCTGGTGATATGCACTTGCCCTTTTGCGTGTGCACATGCTCATGAGCTGTAACACACACACTTTCCTTTCATCAACATCCTGGGAGTGTCTAACTCAGGGCATAGCACCATTTTCAAACTGAAAACCACCCAGCCACCTCACCTAATTTTAGCATTCCTGGAGTAAAACCTTCCATTACTTTGAAAATACACACCAACTGAAACAGGGCTTTTTTTCATGGCTTGCAGTGGGATGAAGGAAATGACAAAACTAACACACAGTGCTGCCCAGTTACCAGCACTTGATAAATTCACCCATCAGAGGGGTTGCTCATTTAAGCTCACCTCAAAAAACAACACAACAGCAAAATAATAAAAGTACCATGACTTGAAAGTTTGAATAGCGCAAAAAAGCAGAAAAGCAACAGAAATAATGAGAAGTATCCTCCCACACACTCAATTATACAAGCGGTTTCTGTCTGAGCCTGCCAGATACCACTGGAAGGAAGGTTTGGATGCCAGTAATAAGAGGTAGGAGCGGCACACCGTGGCATTTCTCAATATGACCTCTGGTCTGCCGGGTATCACAGTGCTCAAATAGGTTTGCTTTTTTTCAAAATTTATTGTTAAAAGCCAAGTTGGACCCAAATCTCTTAAAAGACTTTAGTGTATAAGAAGTTTAACATTTAACACACTCACTAGTTGTGTGAAAGAAGACTCAAAATACAATGCAGAAGGGATGGCAAAATATGGAATCACAAAGCAGCGTACTGATAGCCATCTTCTCACATAGAACAAAACAAAAACCAGTAATGGTAAGAACACTGACAGTACAGTGCACCATGTCTGCAATTATATTTATTTCAATGAACAATAAAAAAAGATTTAAGAGCCTCCACTGGGTTTTACTTAGACTGTGTTGAAAGAAGTTAACAGTAATTTGGGCCAGTGATGACCTCAAGATTCAGCAAATTCAATATCAATGCTGCAAACTATTGATGGAATAAGAATGAGGACATCCAACAAAAAGACCCCCTATGCTATAACAGGCAGAAACAGTAGGAACCTGAACACCAGAACAGTTCTTGCTTGATTTGACAGTACAGCTACAGTAGGTGACCTAGGGCTCAGACTTGAGCTGAGATCAATGGTTGAATAGTAAATCAACTAATTTTTATATAGTGCATTTCTAGTCTAGCGAACAATCAAAGCACTTTATATCCTAGGCCTTACATTTACCTGAACATGGGGGTTTAAGGTTGGATGACTTTTCCTGATGCCTTTCGGTGGGATTGAAGCCACAATGTCCGGTTTGTGGGGATGCACTCTACGGCTGAGCTAGTACTTGATTGGCAGAAAATCAATTATAAATTTTGGTAACAGACCATTTTACAAGAAACAGAACTAAAAGCAAAAAGTAACAAAGAATATGATTTTTTAAAAGCAAAATAACTTACCCCATCCTCCAGAATGGCATTTTGGATACTACTACTGGGCCTGGCTATAATTCCATATTTAGCATCTTTTATTGGTATTGCGTCAGGACATAATTCAGATATTGTCATTTTGTGATGCACAATATAGTTGTCCAGATGATCATGAAAATTTGATCCCCAGAATTTATCACAAAATTAGGTTGTAAAAATGTTAGGGAGTACTACTCAAAGGCCATTCTTGGTTTGATATTTTACTTTCCAAAGAGCTCAGTGTGATGAACTTCATTTCGATGGTATTTTTTTCCAAATGTGCGCAGGTAACCTGATATAGCGTTAATTTCCGTTGGATTATTGTGGGAGTATTCCTATATCACCCAGATTTTTTCCATATGTCAGTCTATGGTACTAAAATTTAAGAATCCTCTCTTAAAACTGTCAACATTCCACTAAGTCATCCTAGAAAAAAAGGAGATCACGGTGCCACTGCTGTGTACCATAAGACCAGACAAGCATCAGTACAAAGCAGATCTAATTACAGAGAGGTGCGTTCTGTCTTCTAGTCTGGGAATGTCTCTGTCTAATGTTAGCAGCAAGTAAACATGGGGATGAGTCCAGCTAAAAACAAGGATGACTTTGTCCATTAAGGTACCTTTAGGGAAACCTCTTCATTTTCAATACTTTTAAGACGATGAACAAAAAGAAGGCTGAGACAATACCTTTTTCATTGTTTACTAAAGAATATGAAGGATAGTGTGTGTTTTTTTTAAAGGGACCATGTGCAGCTTTTGTATTAACGTTGTCATTCAATGTGCTACACTAGATTATATATTCAAGCTAATTCGCACCTGCAGTCCCTGCATGTCTTTTTTTTGGGGGGGTGGGGGTGGACCCCGCTATGGATAAGTGGTTTATGATGGACAGATGGATGGATGGGAAGAAACCAGAGGACCTGGAGGATACCCACAGACATACGGAGAACAGGCAAACTCCACACAGAAAGGACCTGGTACAGGAGTCAATTCCGGACGCTATAGCTGTGAGGCAACAATGCCAAGTGCTGCACCACTGTGCTACCAGTTTTGCCCTACATTTTCCATTATGTATGTACTAGATCTGTGCATGATCCATTCAGAACATTTCAAAAGACCCTAAAAAACCAAGCATCACACCAAAAAAGTGGCATCGTCTTCCCTGCTATAATCACAGTTTACAACAGCCCTACTACAGAGAGGGCTATTGTGCACACGGGCAAGGCATTTCAATAGAGAAGAATGCAAACAGAGGGGGGCAAAAGAAAGATGGCCCTGGATTGCACTGCCACAGTACAGCCAACAGGATTTAAGATAACACCTGCCCGCATACTCCTTTTAAGATCCAGAAAGCCCCCAAACCCAGATGCCATTAATCGCATTCCATAAACAATCTTGCCCTGCAGAAAAGGCAAGAAAACAGGCATTTAATTCACAGAGACTTGCAGAGCAATGAAAGCAAGAGATGAGCGTAAAGCTCACTAATGGCTTTTTCAGACCCATCAGCTCTGGGCCCCTAAGACACAGATAACAAAACCCATGCCCACCAGACATTATCTTGAGAACTAAACCAGTCTTGGTAAAGAAATACTTGTTCTCTCTCACTTGCTTGATTGACTGGCAGAAAAATTTGCCCTGGCACACAAAGAGGGAAAAAAAACCTGTCCTCAGGGCCACTTGTCTGAAGAAAAAACATTCATGGCAGCCATGCAATTGGGCGGGCACCAAGTGCGGTGAGCCTGTTTAAAGACAAGCTACACAGGCAGTTAAAAAGCTCTTTGACTGATGAACTTACAATCTAGGCAAAAATGAAGGTTTCACTACCGTTTATTCCAGTAAACACGAAAATAAGATAGAATCTACCATTTTTTTCCCATGAACACAAGTGACACGGGATAGATCCAAGTCTAACCACATAATGACAATGTCCATGTTTTGAGTCATCCTTGCCTTGACCAAATAATTCTTACTTTCTTACCCTTTCCTGGGCACACAATTATTTGGACTAGTCTAACTTTGGGTTTAATATCTCATTCTCCTTTACCTTTGGACAATTCCACCATTAAACGATAACAGTGGAAAAGGCTAAATCCGGGACTGTATAACTACCTCTCTTAGTGTTGTCAGTATAAATATTATTTGCATTGCATGAACCAATTACTATTAAAGGTTAGTGATTACTGTATGGATTCTGTTGAGACTTGGCTTGTTAGAGGTATAGGTCTCTCCAGTATTCCACTCAGCAACAAGGGGGAATACAACAGGCTCTGAGTTAAGGATGCATGGCATGAAGCAGCATGAGTATTGGTCCACCACCTCTGCTCCACCGACGGCAGACACAGTCGAGGTATTCACCAGCTGCCTATGGGACACTGCTCTGAAATAACCTGCAGCTATTTCCAACCTTGGTGAGAGGGCAGAGTGTATTTTCGCTAATTTTATGCCACACAACAAGGACTATATGAAAAATGAGACAGGGCCTTAAAGCAAAAAAATGGGGGCTTACTATGGGCCTGTGGCCGAAAAGACAACAAAAGCTACAATTGGTGGTCACATGGGTGAAGCTGTGAAAACACAGAGAACAAAAGAACCTGAAATAAGACATGGAAATTTGTCCAAGAGAAATGAGAGAGTTCCAATGTAATGAAAAGCCTCTTTGAGAATCCTTCCTGCTAGGACAGATGCAAAAGATCACAGCAGCAGTCCATTCATGTTGGAGAGGTGCACACATTCTTCTCATATTACAGTACTAGACTGCTGTATCTGAATATAGCTGAGCAGTCATCAGGCTTTGACATTTTTCAAGAAAAATATGGACCCCCAATTCAAAATCACAAAAAAATAGCCTACACGATACAGACTGCCGAGTTATCAAATGAAACGAGGTTGCTAGAGCGTTGCACACCAAAGTTAAGCTATATACTATGTAGGAGCTCAGAAGCAGCCATGAGTGCAGGTATATCAGTGGCCGTTAGGTCAGGGCTGGGGCAATATGAACATTAAGTCATTTTCTACTTGATACATTGACATCCAAGCAAATCACTTAACATTTTCATTACATATTTAAATGCAGCGACGACTTGCAGGGTTAAGGTGATGTTATTACAGAGGTATTTGCCTTGAGAACATTCACCGGTGTTTAGTTTGTGTTCGTCTGTCTCCAAAGTTAACCTAGCAACACTTTTTCACCGGTTTGCGAGGCAGAGGCATCTAACTTGATGGCGACTTAAGAACAACTTCAAAATATGACTTCACTTTATCACAAGCCCCCTCTAATAACACTTTGGGGTGTGTGTTAGCTGGAGAAACAACGTTGTGTTCAGTATCAGCGTCGAGACTTTTCTTTATAGACACACAACGGTGAAAATGTAGTCGGTGCAATAAGACGTGGCCTCGGGCAGCGGCGTTTAAAGCGAGCTGTCTGCCATCAACTGGCTTAACAAGTTATCGTTCAGACAAATTACATTACCACTTATCACATATCCAAGGAGTAAAAGAAAATATTAGATACAAGTTCTTTGCTCTAAATTGACAATTAACACACGGCATTGCAATCATGACCAAGTTGTGCTGAAACAGAATCCGTAAATCTCAGAAGCCGCTCGCTTCGACAAAATTAATCGTTCACGGTCGACAAATCAGAATGAAATAAAGGACTTACCGAAACTTTCTTCGGGTCAACGGAGAAAAAATATAGAATATGAGAGGTTGAAAAGGAGAAAAGGTAACTCCAAAAACGCCACACTTGAGAACTTTTTCGGTCTTCTAACACAGCAGCCCACGCAGTGCCCACATCCCTACGCCATGTCGATATGACAGGGAACCAGCCGGGAAAGTTGAAACGTCACCGGGGATACATCCCGCCCGAAAGGCCCCCGGCTGTGGGGGTCTGGAAGAAGGGGCGGGATTACGTGTTGGGCGGGGCTATTGTGTAGCCCGACCCCAGCCGTAAATCGTATTCTACTGCATGCTAATTGCTATTTCAAAAATATTACACAAATGTTATGGGCAACTCTGAACGCATGACATCTATCACATAGTACGGGGAAAATACCAGGTTTACTTTCTATATGCAGATATTTCGGAGTGCAATCACTAGACACTACGCCATTATGGATATCCCACAATGCATTGCGGTTTCCCCACAATGTATAGACATACTCCACGACTTGCACGTCTTCCTTCACCACATCCATTGGCCTCTTCCTTAGTCTTCCTCTTTTCCCATTCAGCAATCTTCTTCCAATATACCCTGCATCTCTCCTCTGCACATGTCCAAACCATCTCAATCCCAACTCTCATGTTTTTCCCAAATCGTCCAATTTGAGATGCTCCTCTGATATACTCATTCCTAATCCCATGCTCCATCATTCCCAACAAATGTTTTAGCATCTTCGATTCGTACCACCTCCAGCTCCATCTTCTGACTTTTTGCTAGTGATACAATCTCCAAACCAAACAACATAGCTGATCTCACTAGCATTTTGTAAACCTTCTCTTTGCCTGTCACATACCACCCCTGAAACTATATAAGCACACATCCATTTACCATTTACTTCTCTTCCACACTCCCGTTACTTTGAACCGTTGACTCCGAGTACTTGACCTCATCCACCTTCCTCACCTAATTTCTTTGCATCCACACCATTCCACTCTCATTCACGCATTTATTCACTGAAGAGGTCACCCATTTGAGTGATGAAAAGGTTTCTAAGTAAACTTCTTATCCAGTTGAACCAATTCACCTTTATTGTGATCCCCTTACCTGGATTATTGAGTATACTTCAACACACACACACAGACACACACACATTCCATCTTGCTCCTGCTGACTTTCATTCCTCATACAACTAGCCTTGAGAAAAAACCCTTACCCCTTTTTCTCCTCCCATCTGCACCATGGTAGAAGAGCTTGAACCCAGCTCTGATGTTTTTGGCCTTACTCTCCTTCCACCTGGTTTCTTGCACACATGGCATTTCTTACCTTTCTTCTATCCATCATGCCAGCCATCTCTCTCCCTTTACTAGTAATAGTGCCAACATTCCATATTTTGACTCATCTACGCTTCCACCTCTCCTGCTGCCTCTGGATATGCATTCCCTCTCTTCTTCTCCTAGCAGTAGCATCATTTCCATCAGCAAACTGTTAGCCAACAGTATCGGTGGTGGTTGATAACCTGGGGCTTGACTGATCCGGTATGGAAATCAGATTTCTAATCTGCATATTTGATTTGGCAAGGTTGCCCTTCCTGATGCAGTGAGAAGGATTAATGAGTGGTTTCAGAGAAGGTATGTGTCCCTCCTTTTGAGAGGAAGTGCTAACGTTCCTAGTAGACATCCGGCCATTGAGCTAAGCTCAGCTAAACTCACTGTTCAACATTCCTTCAAAATGCATGCACAGACATTAAAATATTTATCCACCAGTTTGGACTGTATGTAGGGACACAGTGAAAACCCTGGACATGAACAATCCCTTTAATGAGGATGAGTATCCATTAACAGACACACAAACACACACAGAAGAATGAACAAAGTAAGGGGTAGCATACTGATAAGGCTAAGAAGCCTTCAAATGGACAGAACCAATCATGGATAAAAATGGTTAAACCGTAGCAAAGATGATCAGGAGGAAGCTTTTCTTTGTCCTTATTGCTTTGACTTCACAATGCAGTTTCTTTGATAGTATTCTGAGAATGCTCCAGCAGTGATAAAACTTGCCATTGATGTGTTTCAGCAGATGATACACCTCGGTAAGGACATGAGATGTTATGCTGGGTTTAGTCCAATTGAGTTGAATGTAGATTACCTTCATCACCCCGACCATAAGTACCCAGTGCTCCAGTTTTAATTTTAACCACTGGTCCCTAAAGCAGTAACACTCTTTCGGGGTCTCTCCACATTCACAGTATTGGGGTCACACTCCAGCATCTTCCTGATCCAATCGTCATCCCGTGCCCCCTCTATGAACTCCTCCAGACTGATAATAGCTGCAAATGAGACATAGTAAGGGTGTGATGAGAACAGTAGATAGCAAGAGGCCTAGTGCATAAAGATGATGACCACACTGTTGTCATTTGAGTCTTCTTCCACATCATGTAGTTGGATCCAATGCCGGGTTTTCCCCCACCTCTCCTATGCCTGAACAAGCAATAGTTGATGTTGGATGTATACTTTAATGTCCTACAAGAGGATATTTACCATTTCATGTGCATGTCACACATGACATGCAATATTAGATGTGCATTCCTGCTTTTGTGCATTCAGTGATCCAGCTAGCGGTCCTGCTATTATATACAATAAGCAGTAGTGGACATGAAATCCTCCATTTACTTCTGCATTAGATAGAACACTGGTTATTTCATATATTCTACAGGCCTTCTGTAACAACAGATACCACTGTTACTGAGCCTTTCTTATTGTGTGCATATGTGTGTGCTATAAATTGGATGAGTGAGTATACATATTTTATCATTTTCAATTTAAAACAAAATTAGTTCATGTGTACACGAGAGAGGTGCGTTTTTATGCATCACCTTTGGGCCCCACATTATGGGGTTGGACATGGACTTGGATGGAGCTTGGGGGATTAAGACTAGATGTGCTTCCTGACACCTCAAAGTGGGATCAAACCCACGACCTCTGGCTCATCATTTACCAAAGCTGGCACTCTACCACTGAGCTACTGTTGCCCCAGTTCATGACTACACTTAATGTTTTAAAGGAGTCTATGGAAAAGGAAAGCCTGACAGTGTAATATAAATAAATTCACGTTTACGACTGAAACTTTATGGTTCCCAGCGAGTTTCCGTTGGGTGTGGTCATCAAGGAAATAAAGAAACTTTATTTGGCCCGGTGGCCTACATATCCCTCTTTTCTGACTCATCTCCACCAATGGCTCAAGACAAAGCAGAAGTGTGATCACTTTTGACCAGACAAGTGAACAATGTGTTTTGTCTTTTTATTTACTCGAGTATCATATATTTACATAGTGTTACATATACTGTTTCTGTCTTTCATTACCTGTCTAGGGACTACGGATGTAAATTAGCACTCTTGCTAACTCTGGCATGTTTGCCTGTTTTACCCTGATGAAGAAGATGCTTTATTTATTGTTATTGTACATACATACAACTAAACTTGTTCTCTGTATTCAACCCATCCTATTTTATAGAAGTGAGCAGCTTCAGCACTATGTGACCAGCTCCAGTTATTTTTCCTATTTTCTTGCTCAGGAGAAAGGCAGGAGTATCACCCCTGACATGCACCCTCATGTGTGAAGAACAAATACCCTATGTGTGATATAGTATAAAGTTCTCAAAAACGGATTTGATGTGCTGTGTTGTTTGGCTTTATGACAAGTTCGGCACTATTGTCTTCTATTGCACACGTCACGCAATATTTGGACTGTGTACTCACATCAGTAAATAAAATGCCCCAACCCCCTGAGTCGAAATCTCAAACTCTGTGTAGAGTTGTTGTTGCCATTTCTCCCCCATTTCTCATCTAGTGTTTTTCAAGGAGTGAAACAACGCCCCTGTTAATTGTTACCATGTGGTGAATGTCAGTCAATGTGTGTGCTGAAATGATGCATTGGAGTCCTACTGCAGATTTAGTCATGTCAAATCTGCTAGGAGGCCAGGCCAGACTACCCTTCCCTTGGTGAACCTCCCCGGATGGATTGACCAATCAGATGAGGCTACCATCATACTACTGCCAAACTGCAATTAGTCAAGATGAATAGGACCTATGGCAAGGGAAGCCAGCCTCCCTTTGACCTCCCACCAATCAATTCACAGCACATTATGCCATTAAGGGGAAAAAAATGGGAGAATTAACCATTTTTTGTAGTATTGATATAGCTCTAGCACTCAGCATGGCTCAGTGGGTACAAGCGGTCGTCTGGTGATCAGAAGGTTGCAGGTTTTATCCTGACACCTACAGAGAAGCATGTCAAAATGTCCTTGAGCAAAACACTATTCCCCTAACTGCTCTGCCCTGTGATGGACTGGTGACCTGTCCAGGGTGTTTCCCACCTTTCGCCCAATGAGCACTGAGATAGGCTCCAGTTCTCCAACAACTCAATTTCAGATAAGCAGTTGATGATTAATGGATGGATGGATAGATGGATGGATGGATGGATGGATATATCACCATAAGCAGGTAGTTGTATGGGGAAGGAGATTTTGAGTTTTTAGTAAAAAACAACTCTACCAATCTACCACTGTAGCAGGGATTCTAAATCAAAACTGAGGAAAGGCTATCCCCAGCCAAAACTATAGCTGTGTACGGAGAAGAAAAGAGGTACCTGGACTTTCAACGAAGAAAACAAACCATGTCTGCATGGAGTGGCTCGCTGGCAGTGCTAAACTTTGGTGCCTCTTTTCCTAGTCTTCTTTTTGACAAGACAAGAGATCAGCCTTCGTTTTCAGATAGGGTGAGTAGTCCACCCCCCCCTTCTCTGTATGTGACTTTACCATAAATGGAACAACCTATGTAAGCTGTGTATGCGATTTTTGTTGTGTGGTTACATTGGTTGGATGTATAGCGCCTTGCTTGACTGGCTTTAGCTGCATGTGTTACTGCACTGAAGTAGTTGTTTTACTGCAGTTGTTTACACACAGGAGATAAGCAGCACAGACAGCACCCATAGGCAAGGTTACTTGGTGAGATAAAATGGTGATTGTTTATAGCCTCTGCAGGTCTGGTACTTGGTTGTTAGGGTTTTACGTCATGTTGTATAATGAACATTTGACCTAGTTTTAAATAATAAGCATGGGGAAAATTTTGCACGTCAAGCCCATAGAACAGGGTTCGTGCATATACATGTACATGTGGCCAACCTCATCACGTGAACTTCAAACATCATGTGATTGAGTTTGTGAATGAATGCTTCTTATATTCATTATCGATGAATATAAGAAGATTGTATAAAATGATACCAGGCACTCTCATAGCTCATCAGGTTACATTAGATTCGGATCTTTAAGCATCGATGTACTCCTATCATTTAAGACACCCCCCCACACACACACACAAAAAAAGGGCCAGGGCAGCAAGGATTATGATATAGAGTAAGTCAAGTAATCAGAGGGTCACTGATTCAATCCTGAGCTCCAGACACCTCCAGAGAGTGTGTTGAAGTGTCCCTGAGCAAGACACCAAACCCCTAACGACTCCTGATCTGTAATCAATGGGTGAATAAGAGGCATAAATTGTCAAGTGCATTGAGTGGACAGTAGACAAGGAAAGTGCCATATAAATATGGACCATTTGCGATTCATTAGAGGTTAGAACGGCTCTTAGGCTGGCCACTCAGTCAAACAAGAACATTGTATTTTAGTGCTTCCTCACCATCATTGTCTTTATCCAATCTCACAAATATCCTGTTGGTACATTCTTCGGCTGTAAGTGGGTTGAGTTTGGTCAAAGCTGCTGCTTCCATCATCTTATAAACAGCCTGGAAACATCATAAACAGACTTAAGGGAGCAGGAAAATGTATTAACTGAAATGCTATCTCACGCGTTACTACACTTGCAGGTGATAGGAAACTCTGACCTTGTATTTACAAAATGTCAGAGCAGTTGTGCTGAGCATACATGACCGTGTTTCCACATGGCTATTGTCATATCTAACCAGCATTGACAAGGACGAGCTGTTTGATATTGCTGTGAAATATTCTAGAAATGTGTAATGTTCATGGTACACCAAACCTTCATGATTTCCAGCATTTCCTCCCGTGTGATGGCTCCGTCGCTGTCTTTGTCATAGAGCTTGAAAGACCAGCGGAGCTTTTCTTCTGAGGTGCCCTCAATCAGCATGCTGATGGCCATTGCATACTCCCGGAAATCAACCACCCCATCCTAGAACAAGACATCCTCATCAACACATTCTGAATATAATGTAAAAATATACATGCAGTGTCTCAGCAAGGTGTCGGGCCACCAAGAGGCTCTAGAATAGCTTTATACTGCCTGTCATAGGGGGTCATAGGTCAAGTCTCTGAACTCTACTAGAAAGATTGAGCACCATTCAACCAAAACATATTCCCTCATTTGGAGAGAAAACTCTCTGACATGTATGTCTAAAACCTCCCATAGGTGTTCAAGTGGATTGAGATCTGTTGACTGTGAAGGCCATAGCGTCATTTACATCATTTTCATACTCATCAAATCATTCAGTAACCCCTCATGCCCTGTGGATGGAGGAATTGCCATCCTAGAAGAGACCACTCCCATCAGCATAGAAATGTCTCAGGATGAAGGTGATCACTCAGAATAACTTTGCATCTTATTCTAAAGGGAAAATGTACAGCTCTGTGCATTAATGTCTCAATTCAATGCAGCTGCACCAGATTGTAGCTTCAAGCTAATATGCGTCTGCACGTCTTTGTTTGTTTGTTTGTTTGCTTGATGGTGAGAGGAAACCGGAGCACCCGGAGGAAACCGGAGCAGACACTTTTTTGATTTACAGTGACCCTTCCCTCTAAGGACAAGCGGGCCCAAACCATGCCAGGGAAAATGCCCCTTCCAGCATAACAGGGCCCCTAGACTCCCTCACTGTAGAGGTCAAGCATTCATGCTTTTCCTTTAATCCATCACTTGTCTGAATTTTTGTAATCACACTAGTTTTATGAATACACTGCCAATAGCTTCTTTAGTTTCTAGTTGTTCTGTGTTAAGCAATGTCCTCCGGTCCTTCAGCATGCCATACGTTTATAGTTCACCCACCTCGTTGTTGTCCAATGCACGGAATATCTGTTCTGCATACTCAGCTGACTCATTACCCACGGTCCCATTACAGAAATGTCTCTGGAACTCATGCAGTGTGATCAGCCCACTTGGACACTCATGTATAAATGTCCTACAAGAAAGATAAAGAAAAGCAAACACATAGATAAGCAAATAAACAAGATTGGAAAAACAAATAAAGAAATAAGGAAACATTAAGGAAACAACAAATAGAACAGCAGGCACAAAATTAAAGAATAATTCTAGGGCTCTGTTTTTACAATCTGGGCCTATCTTTCATAGTTTTAGCCATCATGCTCATCGATTCTGATATGATTCAACTCACCAGCTTCACTGTTGAGAATATGGACATCCACATCCATCACTTCCAAGTGAAAGTCCAAGTCAAATGTTCTTACCCGAAACATCCAATAGTCTCCATGCTCCATCACATTGCTGTGTAACTTCCTGGTTCAGCTTTGTAGGGATGACCAGCCTATACTGACTTCACTTTAGCTAGTAGCAAACACAGATAAACCACCTAGCCAGCGCATCTGAGAAATCATGGTAAATAACGGGAAATCATGTATGCGGCCTGGCTGAAGCACTGGGGCTTTGTTTGCTCTTACTGGTGTTGAAAGGATAGGTTTTGAGGTTTGTGATCTGTTCCCCAGTAATATGCTGTTGCTAAGCTGTGTCTAGCAGTGGTATGGAGTTCAAACTGTCCAAACTTAAGCCTGTGAGCAAAATTATATTATGGCCAATGTGCATGATGGCAAAAAAGATAAAAATAATACTCAGGCTGCAAATGGACTCCATTTTATATAAAGTACCTTTCTAGCAGTAGCAGCGACACAACATAATTTATAATTAATCAATGCCATACACACACTCAAACATCAATGATAGTGTGAACCAAGGTAATGAGCAGGTCATCGGGACCTGTTAGAGGTCAGGTGTCTTACTCAGGGACACCCGAGCACCTGTGGAGTAATAAAAGCACTCGTGCCTTTATAACCTAAACTTCTGAAACACACAGGCCCTTCAGTGGACGGTTTAAACTTTTACGAAGGTGAATTCTTTCAGCCTGAAAGAAAATGAGGTAATTGTCTCTGTGGCCTGTAAAGATTATATACAGCTGTGTGCTTGTTTATGCCTCAATGCACAAGTTCCAGGAGAGGTCTCTCGTCGCTCCATCGCGCCTCACATCACTTCACTAAGAAGGACTGAACACGCTCCATTAATTGAAACCTGCTGTACAGAAAAAAATATTTTGGGCAAGTAACAAGAGACGAAATAATTCACCCTAATATGATTGTCATGTAAATTAAGAGATGGTATTCATTTTTGGCAACGTGAACAGAATAATTTGGCTAATTCCATGGAAAAAGTGACAAATAGCCAAAGTATTTGGATTTAATAGTGGAACTATTGCACCACATGTTCTAGTTGTAAATTCCTGGTAAGCTGCCTCGTTTCACTCACCAGACGTCTCGCAATGACTTGGCTGTGTTGTTAAAGGCACCCGAGAACACTTATCCAAATCTTGGATTTAGCATCTTTTTAAATGCTTGTAAATTGATAATCTTGCCCTATTCTCAGGAGCAATTCTGATTGGATGAAAAAGACCTCCACTCAGAATTCTCACATGTACAAAGATGGGGATCTCTGGCATTGAATTCCTCACTGAGTCACATGTATATATGCTAGCTATTCACACAAAACTAGAACGAAACCTTACCTAAACCACTCATATAACTCTGTGACATAGGACTCCTTCCTCCTGCAAGGCAGAGATGCGACTTGTCCCATTCTCCAAACCATGTGCTCTGTTGTGTGTCGCCACTGGCTTTATATGTGCAACAAATCCCAGCTTATGCCACACTTTCTTAATTGCACTTACAAGTGCCTTATCACATTTGACAGATTAGTCAGCCCTGATCTACAGGCAGGTAACAGAGAGGAGAGGTGCAAATGAGCATGGTCGAGTGTAAATGTAATTACTTAAGAGGCAGGTGGAGTGTGACTCACAGTATCTGGAGTGACCTGGTCACAAACATGACTACGAACTGACAGAGTGCAATGAAGGTGACCAAGTAAACCTGACTGAAAATTAATTTTCAGAGTTTTATCAAGAACAATGAAGGCTATTTATTTTAAGTTTGGCACTAATAATTATTTGGCACTATTAATTAATAATCACTATGACCATTCTGATGAAGTTCTAGCCTACATTTGTGGCTCAGATACATTTCAATAATACTAATACTAATACTACTACTAATAATAATCTCATTTATAGAGATATTGCATATTAATGATTTAGAATGTAAATATGCCAGATTTAGCTACCTGGCTAATTTTCATCTGTTTTCCCAAGAAATTAGGGGTCTAATGTCTTACACAAGGACACTTTAACATGGTTCCTGAAACAAATGGGGAATCAAACTATCATACTTCCAATTACTAGATGACCACCCAACCTCCTGAGCTATGCTGCTCCTTTTATCATTATTATTTACACCCCCTTTTCTTGCATTTCTGTTGTAAATATGAGCAGATTTCCTAATGGGGACTAACCTGACTTTTATGAAGAGCTCTTTTTCGAGTGTCATTACACCTGCATTCACCGCAGGGCATCAGGAAGGGCATCTGGCTTTAATGTCCAAAGCTCCATTTAAGTCGTGTCCATCCAACAACATGGGGACTAATCACATGTAAAACGTATCTCACAGTTCAATTGGAGTGATGGAGGCTACATAAACACAAGTCATGCATAGGTCTAGCCAATGGTCTGTACAGTCTGCCATTAGCTCATGTATAGCAAGTAGAGATAGAATTTACACACAAGGGAAAGGCCTATGTGTGGGAAAGACTACCTCAAAGTAAGACTACCTTAATGACATTTAAACAAATAGAATTACTCTTCAAGAATCATTTCATAGTTTCAACATCTCGGTAAAATGTCTTTTTTTTTATAGCTTTGATAATGATAAAATTTGTAAATATGCTCATTTTATGTAGGGGACTTTGCTTAGACTTGCCCCACCTCCTTCAAACGTATTTTTTAGAAGGGTGATAGTGGAAATAGCACCAGGGCCACCACTAGAGGGGGCTCTGTGGAGCTATATGAGCGCACTGCATTTGGACAAACAGTGCTTCCAGTAAAGGGAGGTAAACATTGTAATGGCCTAGTGCCCAACATGTCCCACCTTTAACTCATTTCAAACAATGGCTCAAGGTAACCCAGAACTGTGATCACCTTTGATCAGTGTACAATGTACTTTATCTGCCATTTTTACCTGCTTGTTTATATATTTGCATATTGTTACCTATACTGGAGACTATCCATGTAAATTAGCACTTTCGCTAACTTTGGCATGCGGACATCTTGTATTTTACATTGATGTTCATTGCTGTTCTCTGTTCCTATCAGATAAATAAGCTTTACCACAAATTTAAAAATAAAACATTTATGCTGTATTGAACTCTGGATAAATACTATAGGGTTTTGTTTTAGCAAAGTCAATTAATAAGGATAGCAAGTTAAGATTTCAAAACTGAATTGGATAAAACAACATCTCATTTTAACCTTTCTAACCTCTCACCTGAGTTGGGTACAGGAGGTTCATGACCTACTGACCTCGGCCAAAGGCTGGCAGCTGTTGATGGACCTTGAATGGCAGCTGTGTTGTGGACACCACCTTTGAAAGGAAGCTTGCCAAGTACTCAGGACTGGTCAGCAACTGCTAGCAGGTTAGAATGGAGAGTGAGGTGCCTCCCAGTGGAGGTTGGATGCAGGGGGTTCACAGCTTGTTCTTCAGCCAGAGGTTCTATAGACTTGGGTATTGAGGGAGAGAAAGGAAGAAGATAACTATGTGGTCATAAGTAGCTAGCCATCTGGGCACAAGCTGGGGTCTGGTCAGCCCTGGCTAGGTCACCTGGAGGAGGACACATGATGCTGAAAGATCCAAAACACTCCATGATCCCAGGAGCATCCTTGAAGATATATCCAAGGGCATCAGTAGATGTATATATACAGATGACATCAAGTGAATGGCAGCAAATCAATGCCATCATTTTTTAAACCTAATCCGGTTATTCCAAAGATTTTGTCCTTGTTCTGGTTTAACAATAGTCCCGAGAGGTTGTACCAACACTTCTATGTCACTGACCTTTAACTCAGCTGAGTCTCGAATCAGATATATTGCATTTCCCATACTCTGAATAATGACGTGTCTACGATTTCTCAGGCAGCCCCTCATTTTCATGTGTCACTACTCTGTATACATACATCTGTTAATACTCTTAGACACATCTTCAGTGACAGCTGGGATCATCTGGTGTTTCGGGTCTTTAAGCATCATATATCCTCCTCCAGGTTAACCAGCTGGGGCTGGTCAGACCCCAGCTTGTGTCCAGATGGCAACTACCTAGAACGCCATGGCTCCCCTCTTTTGAGGCACAGATATTTTGAAATCATCTAGTAATTTAAGTAGGAGGTTCCATTTAGAGCCTATCTGCTGGGGACAGGCTTTGTCCTTGTCTAAGAGATGTCTTTGAAAATAATCTATAATAACCTTTGTGCTTTTTGTGACATCCAAATAAAACCTGTGAACCATTCATTCTAATTTTGTGATCATAGAGTCTGGAGGGAGGTCTGTGATTTTGTCAGTAATCATTGTTAACTGCAATTTTGCTTTGATTTGTAAATTGAATTTTAGTGCTTACACTGAAGTCGCTGAATAGTGGCATGGTGGGTAGTCCTGTCGCCTCACAGTAGAGTCCCGGATTCTTTCTGTGTGAAGTTTCCATGCTCTCCCTGTCTGTGTTGGTTTCCTCTGGGTGCTCCTGTTTTCTCCAACCATCAAAAAGACATGTATGTCAGAGTTCATACGCCTGCCTGTGCCCCTGAACAAGGCAATGGCAAAAATAATCAGAGATGGTCCCCGGGTGTCACAGCTGCTTAATGCTCCTACAAAATAGGATGGATTAAATGCAGTTAAACAAATTTCATTTTACCAAACAACTTTTACATTGGAAAAAATAAAGAGGCTTTCTTCAGTAATGTTTGTGTTTTCTTAAGCAAATCACACCCAACAAGCTACTTTGTACAAACATATTCATTTCCAATTGAAATCATGTTTTGTTCTCATGAACCAAGTTCTTATAAGACCATCATTCCATATTTAGAGAAAAGGCTGGGACACGTGAACTTTGTAAAAAAACATGTTATATAATTTTTATTTTATATCTCCCTTGCAATGAAGTTTATTGTATGGTTTGTGCTGTGATTTAAAAAAAAGGCTCCTTAATCTGTTTCCTCGGCTAACAGGCCTCTTAACAAGTCATGGTCGTGTGCGATATGCCATGTTGGTGTCAGTCTAAACCTCAGGTTGACACGTCGAGTCGTTTCGGGGAAAAAGTAACCCTCTGTCCATTCCAAAGTTTTTCAAAACCCAATGGGAGGTGACTGTGTCCAAAAGTACACAGGTATTTGTCCGTGCAGAAATGTCCAAAGGCACCTCAGACACAGGCAGCAAGGTCCATGTGGGTTTGGCTTTTCCCCTCAGTGAGTCCTCAGTATTCAAGCATAAGGGACAAAAAAACAGTGTTCATCATTCACAATACAGCTTTTCCGCTCTCATCACTGAAAATGTCATCACTGGAAAATGCTTAAAAAGACATTTGAAAGACTATTTAAAACTGGCAGCCCAAGACACACATACAGTATATAGAGCGGCGTGGCATCCAAGCTACACAAACAATCTTGATAATATGAATCACAAACATAGGGCAGTAACACAACTCAAATTGTGGCTTTGGGTCCACATCTGGGATAAGTCAAACAATTGTTTGAGGATATTCGTAGGAAATAAAAAAGAAAGAATCTCCGCCCCCTTTGTGTGTGCAACAGCCACATTTCAATGCATTTAAATTATCTGAACAGACAGAAATAGTTTGTCATCCCTGTATGTCAAACTGTTGCTGCACTTTAGAAGAATGATCAATCCAGACACATCATCAACTTCTTATGTTCAAGTATTTCTTCAGCCAGTATGTTTGTTTTGCATCTCTGGGTTTCCCTGTGAGTATTCAGCTCTAGGTCACTCTAGCATGAGGGAGAATACAAGATTAATAATACTCCTCAAGCTACATGTCTGCCCATCACGGTTCTTGAATATTAACTGTTTTGACAAGTTGTTTCCAACTTTCAGCTCAGATCTCCTTCCCAATGCAAAATGGAAACCAGTGACTTGTTTTTTTTTTTCTCAAACTGGATAGCACAGACATCCAAACAGATCTGCCACTGTCCATTTTAAAACACGCAGAATTACATTTATCTGAAATCTTGTAACATTTGTCTTTTGGAGTTTAGACTGCTTGCTAAAGCCATCTGGCTCTTGTGATTGGTAGCAGTGCATCACTGGTCAGGCTTCAAGGCTCTGTAGCAGAGTCCTCAGGATTCACAGGAATCCAATTCATCAAATGCTAACTGATAACTCTCAGGTTGACATTTAATAGCTATTCAGTTTTAGCCTCTATACCTAAAAACATGTGATGGCAAGATTGGATGAAACTATGGAGGAGGTAAACTGGCTGTAGAAGCCATATAGATTGGTGTCTCTTTTCCAACTGATTTCTTCCAAGACACATTCCCTGCAAATTCCAGGTAGATGGCAGTATTTCCTTTACTAACATGACTTTGAGAGCAAGTTTTTTCAGTTGTGCATGGCATAGGAGTAAATTGCGAGACAGAACACATGTTAGAGTTTAGAATTTCTGGAATGTCGGCCCTGCATAGCTTAATTCCTTGAAAAATGTATGCATGACAACTCGGCGAGTATCTGACACACGTGAGCCGAGAAAAATCTTTTTTGGCAGAATGACTGGAATAATACATGCGGAAAAACGCAAGTCAGAAAATGAA
Organism: Regalecus glesne; assembly: GCA_900302585.1. Classification (NCBI taxonomy): domain Eukaryota; kingdom Metazoa; phylum Chordata; class Actinopteri; order Lampriformes; family Regalecidae; genus Regalecus; species Regalecus glesne. The sequence continues at coordinate 21,956 of OMLC01014636.1, read as the reverse complement.
AAACAAGCTGCATGAGAACTCTAAAACTGAAGAACTAGTATAAAAACAGATCAAGACTCGACTCCAACAATGCCAGTCTCATCACACAACATTATCAATGCAGAGTATGAATGGAAACATGAACCCTGTCAAAGCTTTTCTGAGAAATCAAAATACTGCACTAGTTGACAGATTTGTGGATGGATGCTAATAAGGGGCGGTTTCTGCTTCTGTTGCTCCCTGAGAAGTCAGCTCCACTGTTCTCACATTCAGAGAGGAACTTGGACATCAAATTGATATAATATAACATCACAGATGTAAAGATGAGGTCTGGGTTTAATCAATCCTTCCAAGCCTTCATTTCAGCATTGAAAGAACTGTTTAACCTTGGATGAACATTTAGAGTTTATTCTACCTCCACAGGAGTTCATGAATCATCAATAACAAAAGCGGAGTGCTCTTGGGACTTTTAACACTTTTGATGTTCCATTATCTAAAAATAAATTAAAAATGCAATGTTAAAAAGATTTTGAGGGAAGTTCAAGGGAAATTGATCTAAAATGTATCTCTAGTAACTGGGATATAACTTTTTCAAATCTATTTATTGCCCCAAAATCGCAGGTTGACGAATATTTAGACGTGCGTGGTAAATAATCAATATTTTTCTGGATGCTCAATAATTCAGTTAAGGAAATAACAAAAAACGTTCAACGATTCTATCAATAACTGTTGTGTCCGGATGAACCGATTCAACTTTTCTTACGAAATAATCAAAATGTTTCCTATCTAACTGAACAAACCCCTTGACACTGGCTGACGAGTAACAAACCCAGTTCACAGATCCTATGAAGAGTTTATTCAAGTGCTTTGAAACAGAGGTGGTCATTTTGACTGATCGAACGTAAAAATGCACAGATAATGCCTAAAGTTTGAAAAAAATCTCTGAGCAGCACACAATCGGCTGACACACAAAGTCAGAGGTTATGGAGGAGTGGTCCATTGTGTAAAATGCTGCCTACAGTCTTGATCCGAGCAGAAAAAGACACGCAAAGCTGTCGGTTTCCTGCCTTAGTATTGTCCTCCGATTTTAACTAAACGTTAACATACCTAATCAAGTACAAACGATTTAAAAAACAAAACAGATTTTCAGTGCGATTGTTTTTTGTTTGTTTTTTTGCATCATTACTCCCACCCATTGTTCAAGTGTAGATACATAAGGGAAATGCAAAATAGAAATCCCAAGCCATTGCACAGTCATTTGTTTCCATGGGTTCTGTCTTTTGGCAGGACCAAAGTCACTGTCATAGATGACAGGGCAAACCAAGGCTGCACATGTGTGGGATTGCAGCCCTGAAAGGTTTCCAGAGGGACAGAGACCAATGTGAGGAAAACAGTTAAAGACAGTGTTCTGGGCAAGGCAGACAGCTTTAAGGCTTTAGAGGCACATCCTCCTACTGGAAGTGGAAGGAGTACCTTATGGTCATAGATCCTGCTACCTTTTAAACCAACCACATGAAGATAATCCAGCTTATGTTGAGAAAAGGTAACAAATAAATTATTATTCTCAGAAAATCGAATGCTGCATCTTTGAGGATATGAAATCTTCTCATGTAGGAACTGGCAGATCCAAAGTGAGCTGACACATAGCTGCATTGTGAGACGAGGTTCTATAGAGACCAGTGCATCTCCTCAAAGTCCACAGCTTCACCAAGATCTGTATCCGTCTCCAGGAGGCTCATGATGACCGCCATCGCTGCTTCATCATTACTAAGGCTTCCAAGCCCAGGCCCCACCACGCTTTCCAAATCCAGCTGGGAATTCTCCCCTGCAGGGAATAAAGAAAGAAGAAAGAATTTTGTCATTATATTTCAACACGTTGTATTCTTACAATGAAGGGAAGGGTGAGGAAAATGTGGTAATGCAGAGAAGTCCATATACATTGAAAATTGAATCGATTGAAAATATGTTGTTTTTTGGGTGGAAAAGCACCAACCTGAAATATTCCGTTTTTCCAAAAAGAAAAACAGTTCACATTCATGCAGTTAAAAGGGACTTTGGATATTAAAGCTACTGTAGGCTTTCTTTTGCATAATTTTTGTCACATTTGGTGAAATTACCACCAAAAAAAATCAACAGGTATCCATCAACTAAATGTCCCATGAAAACAAAACAAAAAAACAGTTTGTCTGGCTGCTCCTGTGGCTTTAATCAGTCTCAAAAACATCAATTTGGTCTGAATAAAACAACAAATCACCCCCAAGGAAAATATCTTTCCAAGTTCAATAATCCAGTTAGTCACCAAAGTCAAAATAGCGGCATCAGGTCATCTGGACATAGTTTTAAACACCCTCCCCCCACCCCCCAAAAGAAACCCCCAAAACAGGAGTAAGTTTAAACATTCATCTGAATGTCATTTTCATATTTGTTCTTATATTCTTTTTTAAACCTATGGCAAATTGACCTGATTTAACCATTTTGATTTTGTTGACTACTTGGACGATTGAGCTTGAAAAGATGTTTTCCTTTTCACCCATTTTGGCATTGTTTTGCCCCAATCTTTGTGTGCACCCTAATTCACATCTCTGTCTGTTTAAAAGGAAGTTGCGTGGGTCACATGCTAGACTCAGAGCGGAAGAAGACCTTCAGATGAATGTTGAAACCTACTCCTGTTTTCATTTTTTTAAACTAATGTCCAGATGACCTGATGCAACCAATCACCCCTATGGGGTACCCCTAACTTAAATATCAATCATGTCGTCTCCAAGAGCAGGGCAGCCCGGTACTTTGAAAATAACATCATCAATGAATATTCCATAGTAAAAGAGTGTTTCTCAATATTGGAATAATGACCAACAACCAAGTATCAGTCTGGAGAGGTTTAAAAGACATTACAAACTTCAGGAGACCATCAACTGGTTGACAATCTAAATGGTTGTACTCCAGGTTTGATAAGCACTCATTCATACATTCACCTACTCCAGCCACAAATACATATAAACCCCCTGCGAGCCTATCTCTTCATCCCCACAAACTCCCCACCCACACTCAGGGTCTGTTGAGGACATGGACCAGCACTTGCATGAGTCTTCCAGGGACAAAAGACCAAGAAGACACTGGGCTCGGATGATATGTCCCCCTCCTTCCTGTATGAAAGCCTATGGTGACCAGCTAGCCCCGTAACACTGATCTTCAATAGATCATTGGAGCTGTTTTAAGTAATATTGTCTCACAGAGGTAGGTGTTGAGACTAAACTACACAGAATAGTACAGCATACCCATGAATGTTTCTCCTCCTGCAAGCGGAGCGCTATGAGCCTCATCTTCAGACATGGACTTTCCTGGGATCACCATATCTGTTGTCTCTCCATTTGGCACCTTGAGAGTAAAAGATGTACGAATGAATGACAAGGTGATAGACCCACCCATAGAGAAAGTTGTACAAATGATCATCACTGAGGACTTACATTACTGCTGGTTTGATTGGGAGCTTGTGGAGACTTGTCATGCAGTACACTGAAGGGACTGCCATTGCCACTTGAAGGTGATGTGTTCATTCTAAACCAGAAAAATAAGTAAAAATGTAGCTATTCATCCCAGTCACTGACTCACTGGTGAGTAGGTTATGTTTTGCTACTCCTACCTACCCTACAATAAACGTGTACAGTGTAGATCAGTATGCAGTGTGTATATACATGGGCATGGATGACAAACATTGCAACCATTTGTCATCTATGTAAATGAAAAACTAAATATGTTACTGCCACATCATCTCCAACAACAATCCACCCCACCTGTTGTAATCCAATAGCTCATTGGCAATCTGGGTTCCAATGTTTCCAGCATAAATCATGGTACCAGGAGTGGTGGACATTTTTGAGACCGCTGGAACGGACTTCTTGCCATCCTCTAAAAGATAACAACTTGAATTAGAAATCAATAGGCTGTGTTAAAAAAAAAACAACTTCCATTGCTCTTCTCATATTCAAGAATGAACTGACCCTCTGAAGTCTTGGAATTGTTTGGTTGTTCGGACTTGTTCCCCGACCGGCTTGTTCGACTGTTGTCATGTCTTAGTAGGAGATCAGAAAACAGACTATGGTGAGCTGATTCGTGTACATTTATCTCACAACAGTAGCAACAGTTTTAACTTGTCTACAACCATATTATTTATATCATTCATGCCATACAAGCAGGGCCTTTTAAAAGGTAAAGTAATGTCTCATGAAGCTTGTACTCACGATATGACTGTATTAGTTGAGACTATGTATTCTACTTCTTTGGTCCAGGGATTCACAAAACCAAACCACTGGCTTTGTAGAGTGACGAAAGAGCCATATTTTGTTTTGAACTTATAATAATTTGTCTCTATTTTCTCTTTACTCCGCAAGACTGTGAGGAAAAGAGAATTTCCGTTAGATCCTTAAGGTTTAAAAATAAATTTGGAGTAAGGCCAAGGCCCAAAAGCAAAACCGGGGAAATAATTGCAATTTCCTAAAATAAAAGTATAGTATGCTGAAACCAGAGAGGGGCCATGAATCAATAGCCTCATATTATTAACAAAAAACATTTTCTAACCTGATTCCTTATAGGTCAACTCACTGCAATGTGTCTATTAAATAGCAAAAGATACGAAAAAACAACAATTGAGGATAATGAGGAGAAGAACTGATATGACATCATCTAACCCACCTTTTCGATGTCTGTCAGCTAAATGTGGTAAGTCATCTTGATGGAAGTACTCGTAGCATGACGTCCCAAGCAATTCCTGGGGTAGATATCCTAGAATGGTTGTTGCTCTGCGGGGAAAGAGGATATGACTACTTAAAAGAGCATACTATTACGGGATATACTCATTCTGACTCTTACTCATTTCTACGTAAATAAAAATCTACAAAAGCTTACTTTTCAGATATTAAAAGTATCTAGATGAAAAAAGTTATAGCATTCAGTGTTTCATTTGACTTACTGTATTTTGAGAAGACTCCTACTATGCAGTTAGAATGGGTATAATAAAACATTATTCATAAATCACAACTTGTTACCTTAAATGCATTGGATGCCATTTCCTAATGTCAATATGAAATACGCAGATTTTATAGAAATTTAGTACATAATCATTATACATTGCTATAAAAACACCAACTAACTTTTTGGTTCTTACTAATTTTTTTGTATGGTAAAAATATATTTTAATTTCTTTGGAACATTTCAAAATCTGGTGCCTCCTAAAATAATATCTATATTTTTTAAGTTGTACTTAAAGATATAAAATTGACAGCTCATTAGTAAAATTCCAAATACACAGAAAAAAATACACTTTCTACATGTTACATACCCTCACTTTTAAAAATGACTCAAAGTTGATAAAACATACATGCTTTTAATGTCAGCTTAAACAAAACCACATTGGGAGATTTAGCTTGTATAAATCACATATATGATTGCTACCTTTGATCCACAAAGGTGAATTTGCCATCCATGGCATAGCGCGTGATGAACTCTGTGGGTTTAACCCGAATCTCTCCGTTTGTCTGGGGGGGTGTATGGGAGTGGACACGCCCTATGGCCACCAGGCAGCTAAAATGAGAGCTGTCCTTATCTGCATCGGCCTCTCCCTCCACCCCTAGTTGACTGGTAGGCCAGCTGCGCATGTAGCCTGTGCAGTGGACTGTGCAATACTTCTGGGTCTCTTCAATGCAAGCATGCCCCAAACCAAAGGTAAAGCATTAGATCAGGAAATTTCTCCATCAGGCAAATACCAGTTGAAGATAAAGTACTTGATAGTGGTTATCTTAGTAGCATAGAAAAGCAAACGACTAGCAAATCATTAAAAGACTGAATAAACAATTGTTTCCCTCTATACCTTTCTTTTTTGAGGTACAGGCCTGGAATTCCTTTTCTTCCACTTTAACAGAGATCTTGTTGTATTTCATACGGCAGAAAAAGGACCGACGAGCACCAGAACACAGCCGTGCTGCACCAACTGGAAGGTCAGCCTGGACCTGTAGACCAGCTGGGGCAAGACAGGAATATTTATTATAATTACACAAACAATGGGGCCGTGGTAGCTCAGTGGTAGAGTGCTCCCTTCTGTAGCTGAAAAGCCAGAGGAAGTGGGTTCAAACCCACTGTAGGGTGTCACAAAGGGCATCTGACCTACCCCCCCCAAAAAAAATAACACCCGACAACAACCTCCATCTAAGTCCACGTTCTTCCCCACAACGTGGGGACTAATCATGACATGTACATGCCCCGCACACACAAACAAACAAACACTTTTAATCCCTTACTTTTAGCATCAATAAGCCGTTCGCGGGGGTACAATTCAGAGGCTGAAAGCTGTTCCTTCACTTTTCCCATATCCTTCGGGTGTATGTAGTCAAACAGACTCTGTCCAATGAGCTCAGCCTGAAGGGAAAACAGTTAATTCATAAGTAAATTACATCCATTTACTGGTAAAAATTAATGTCATAAGGGTACCAGACAATCCCTCCTCATATAATATAACCCTCTCCTGTATACAATTTGCCATTAAAAGAAGCTGCACCTTAAATTTACCTATAAAGACTCTGGACACCAACAGCCATGGGTGGGGGGTGTCACAAAAATTGGTAACAAGGGACTGGCTTTACAAATACTTAAAACATAAATTGACGGTGTGAGTTGTGAAATCAATACAGTTCTGAGATACAAGCACAAAAGCATGTTACCCGACTATAGTTCAGTATCTTATTGATGGACTCTGAGACGAAAACTATTTTTCCACGATCGCAGCCCACGACAAACAGGAACCCATCTGCAGCCTGTACAACAAAGCACGAGGGGCATGTTAAAAGCATTATTAATGCATGACAAAAAAAGTTGAGAATATATCATTGTTACACCAGAATTTAACTGCCCCAATTCATATTATAGTGATTCCGTTCTGGTGTGAAACCCTTTACTCTGAAAATTTGTTTCAAAAATGAGTTTTGCAGTCCAATAAACCTTTGATAAAGGTCATTTAAATGGTCACGCTGTCATATGCAACATAGCAAATTTGTCCGTGAACCAAGAGTCCTTATTGGTTTGACAAGTCTAGCAAGCAAAATTTGGTTGGAGATTGTTTGAAAAAGGCTCCATTTATGAATTGCACACTGTAGGGGGACGGAACTCCATCTGCACAATGTTTATGTTGGCATGTGTATAAAGTTTCATGTACACCTTGAGGACAAGGTGTTTGAGTTCTTCATCAGGGAGGAATGAAGGCTTGTAATTGGCTTCAGAAAAAGCACTAGTTGAACCTGCAACAGAAACAAATAAAAGAATAAGGTTCTCTCATGTCTGTTGCAATGCGAGACAACCAACAAAGAGTGAATGGTTCATCATTACATCACAAAGTACAATCATTCTGAATATTGAATGAATTCTGAATATTGAAAGGCTCTGACTTAATTCATCATTGCCATTCAATGGTATGATACCTTTGAGAGATTTGAGGTGCTGCACAGCCATTCTAAGTACAGTCAGTTTGTCCAACTTGCGAGACATGGGTTTACAGGTGGGGATCATGTCCGACAGCTCATCGATGAGATTATTCATTTTGTCTCTTCGCCGCTTCTCAATCTGACTGTGGGGCTCCCTGTAAAGAAAGAGAATTAGAAATCGAAGACAGGACCCTTAAGCATCGGAAGAAATGTGTACAAACATAAATGCTGTGCACAATTCATTAAAACTTTACATGATTTACATTTGAAGTATGTCAATAATACTCAAATCGGTGTATTAATTACTTGTGTGTGTACAGTGGTCTTGGTGAGGATTTAAGAGTAAATACCTGAAGCACTTAATTTTGACATGTTGATCTTCTCCTTCTGACCTATAAGACATACGTGTATACAAACATGTAAAAAATACGCATGTCTGGAAACTTTGCAAATACGGATTATTATACGATAAACAGAGTCCTTGACTAGAATTGTACCTGTCCTGGTCATCTTCCATATCCACATCAAGAATGGAAGCAGCTTTTGTTTCCCTAGGAAGAGAGCGTATGGCAATCAGCATCATTACTATCTTTCCCAATGACAAGTTCCATGCATTAAAGGCTGATGATTAACAAATCAACTTCATGGCAGGTAATAAATGCACCAACCCAGCACAAACATCACCATAACTTACTGGTTGTCCATACTGCCCTTGCGCTTCCTTGGCATATCCATACTCGAGGACATGCTAGGAGCTGAGGTTGGGGTCATTAAGCTGGACAGCAAGACAGAAGGACTTTGGCTCTCCTCCAGCGGGACATCTTCTGAAAAACACAGACCACAATAGGCTCACCTAGACATAGGCTGTAGCTAGGGGTGAAGGTGGTAGGGATTCTCAATGCTATCTCTAAGACCCTCTGAAATGAACGTGCAACTAGAATCCTCCAATACTGTCAATGAAATGTATTCTCAAAGGCTGAAAACAAGGTATTACTTATGAAATAATGACATGATTAGATTACTCGTTGAGTATGTATAGCTAACCTGTCGTGTGTTGGTACATTTTAGTACTGAAATGTCACTGCTGAAGACTAGTAGAGAATCTTTACAAATAAATCAAGATTTGATATATTCATGTGGAGCAAATGAAAAACTAATTCAGCAGTACATACAAACACGTCGGCAGCTTTCAGATTTGCCGCCGCATTGGATTGATTGGAAAGACACATTGGAGAAATTTGGCGAGGAAAAAGAATAAAGCATACTCCTTTTCAAGGATAAGTACGCACACACAGTGCCGATCTCTGTGCAGTCCTTCTGAGAGCCTGTTTTAAATAAGTCACTGAGTCTTGACCCGCTGCCCTGGTTGACCCCACATTTGTGTGGGGGTGTGACAGCGAGAGTGAGAGAGCAGTGTGGCATTGGTCAAGTGTTGCTCACATACACAGCACCTATTTTTAACTCTGTTCCAAAGACCCAGTGACCCAAATAGCCATCAACAAATCAGCAACAACCTGATTCTTAATCCTGTTCGCTCAAGTAAAGATCTACAGGATTAAAGGGTTTGGGTGAAGGGAACTAGATGACACACACTCTACCAGTACACCTACTCATTGACTCGCTCACCTGTCCCCAATCCTTGAACGAGACGTTGCTCCACTCAGAAATCCTCCTCCCTTGACCTGCCCACTCCAATATAAAACATGGAAGCTTTCACATACAGGAGACAATTCACTCGGAGAACTGCACTTATAGTCTCAGTGAAACCTTTCAACAGGTGCTTCAGTGGTTTTGGTCTCTTGTGGAGAAACCAATGGGCCAATAGCTCACTTGGCTGCCCCAAATTTACAAATGCTCTTCAATTACTAATGTTTTATTGCACAACCCTGCAATGTGTACGTTTTTCTTTCTATTGCTTGCCAGATGCATGGACAGATTCACATGATAATGATGGATATCAGAATAACAATGGATTTATTAGGCAAGACTGAGTAAACAATGTGGTCAAAATGAGCCACAAACCGGTCGATAAGAGATACTTTTGACAAAGAAACAAGATCAAATTCTTATAAAATATTCATGGTATCCAAGTAACAAGAAAAAAGATGAGAGTGAATTGCAATCACCCACGCTCCATCAAAGTCCATGTCCACCCCCACAACGTGGAGACTAATCGTGACATGTAAAAGTGGACCTCATTGAAATGAATGAGGAAAAAGTTATAACTGGGGGCCACGGTGGCTCAGCAGTACAGCACACGGGTCCAAGTCAGGTGTAGTGGATTCAATCCCACCACGGGGTATCAGAAAAGGGCATCTACCCTTAATCCCTCGTGCTCAGTAAATTTGTGATGCATACAATGTAAAGTGCTTGGAGTGGTCCCGAGACTAGAAAAATACTATATAAGAATAAGTCCATTTACCATAATTTTGACTACTTATCAAGATGTGAATTTCTGGTATCAACTTAATTTCTTGCATAAACAGATATTTTAATTATTTGATTCAACTTCTGATGCTTGCATGCATGCACACAGGGTTACATGCATGCATAAAAGGTTAGCATTAACACACACACGCAGCAGCTCAACCATGGGGAGAAGGTGAGCGCATCACTGTAATGCAATCTAGATAAGTGACAATCCACGTTTCTCAAAACTCCACCTATGCCTCGCTAACCCAATCTTGCAAGTAATGGATTTGCTGAAAAATTAATAGATTTGACGCAAGGACCTTCGCATTTCAAGTCGCTACAAGTTTAATTTCCTCGTTGTCAAGACAACACAAGGGCAAATGGCCAATGGCAAACATTATAAATAGACTACTTCACCTAGAAACGCAAAACAGTTCTGACAGTTCCATATTTATTCAACCAAGAGACTCGCCAAGACAAAAAATAAATCATGTATAGGTTCATCAGCTTGGTAATTTTCAAAACTAATGTCACTTCTGGTGAGTTTAAAGAGTGGGAAGGATCTGGTGAGGAGAACAAAGTTGGATCCACACAGTTCCAGCCCAGATCTCAGATCTTACTGAGTAGCTTTTACGTTTACAAATTGATATTCATCCTAAAGTGCAGGTCAGGGGCACAGAGGAAAGAGAATTCAAGTACAGTGGGGGTGAAGGCACTGGGGATTGCTGGACATGGCATACGGTCTGGCTTAACGATAATTGCCTAGTTATTTACTGTTTATTGCCTTGTTTGTTCATATTCTGTCTCCGAATAAAATGTATACATGGAGATCCAGTAACTCACTTGGCCCCCTGGGCTCATGCTAACCATCTGGCCCCGCTTTGTGCAGACTTTTTTAACCAAGTCAAAATACCTCTCAGCCTTAGAGAAACCTGAGCCAGTCTACCAACAAGCTATCACAGAAAACACACTGCCCTTCATTCTTAAGATAAAAGCAAATGCTTCTAAACTGTTCACATCCATACATTTTTCAGCATCTTCTTACTCTTATTATAATTTAAGTCTAGGACAGGACTTTCGCATATAAAAGACTGCCTGTGATATTCAAGCCCTTGCCAAAGGAATTCACACAATTTTGGGCTCACTTAAGGCTGCAACTTGACAATTTATACTGATCAAGGCCATATAACCAGCTCTCATTTTTCTTCAGCTACCACCACAAGCACTGGAGAAATTTAGAAGAAAAAGTAGTATTAATGAGGTCTTCAACTAGGCTCAATGGTGGTGACCAGCTTGCAGAACAGGATACACTGTGGATTTTGACCTTCACACCCCTTGTGAAGGCTGCTTGGGTCTAAGCACAATACCCTGGCACTCAATCTGCAAGAGACGTACCCCTAATACACGTCCTCCCCAAACAGAGAAACAGAGGATGGTGGACACCTTCGCCGTTGAGGTTGAAGATGTGTGGCTGGTGCACGACACCTTTTCGGCAGACGAACCTTGGACCTGGTGGATCCCATAGATGAGCTGGAGTCAGACAAATTTGTCCTCTCCACTCGCGGATAACCATCCAGATTAACCCAGAGTTCCCTCCTCCTGATGAGGGAACTGGAATTTGCTGGTATTTAGAATAAATACCACAGGGACCTTGAGAGCTCCTTATTGGCCCCCATTGGCCTACTGGTGATGGAGGCCCCAGGTGACATGGGTGAGGTTATCTCCCTCATACAGGACCCGGTCTGGCCTTGTTTTATTAGGCATTAAGAAGTATCAGGAAGGGGCAGACCCCAGGAAACTGTGGGACCCCTGTCTCTACCAAAGTGGAAGGCTTTTTTTTGAGCATGGGTTTCCTCTTGTTCCTGCTCTGGCATTCAAGCTGACTGTTTTTTGTTGTTTTTCAAAGGGGGGGGTGTTGTCAAGATACTTGCCAGCTCAGTAATTGTTTGGGACCGCCCTTCTTCTGGGACCAGCTGACAGCCTGTTTGGCAGATCAGGCTTAATAATAGTCCGTCCAATCATTAGCAGAACAAATGACATTGTGGGCTTTTACCCTGACTAAGTTGGCTGTCCAAGATGCCTGAGCCACTCCAGGAGAACGCTTCTCTTGTGGACAGAGTTCTGGTGTGACAGACCATGACATGTCAGACTATATCTGCAGCAATACTCCCCCAGCCCAGAGGCATTGAAGAACTGATTGAGGCTCCCATCAGTCAAATTTTCAGATCATGAAGTTTGCTTCAGAAGTATCAGAGACCATCACGTTGATTTGCCCAGGCTTGTCCGATTGCATGGCTTCTAAACCCTTCTAGTCAATGGCAGTATCGCTATGATCCTTAAGAGCCTCCCCTGTGGATTAGATGACATTGTACCAGTTGTTGCAGCTTCATCCTGTATTACCACTCTTCCTCCTCCAGCACAGCTGCCACCGCTTCAGAAGAGCTCAAAGTCCTGACAGGTGGTGTATGCTTAAACCAACCCTCTCTAAGGGCTTCCTCAAAATCAGAGCAAGAGAAAATGACAGGTTGGAAGGAATGTGTGTCTTAAAGTTAATACATTTGAGGATTTCCTCATATCATTTGGTGTGAATGTTCTGGCCTTCATCTCCACATGAAGAACGCTGACATTTTCTTCCATGGTTTTTCATTGTGCATGTATGGTGCATGTATGGATCATATTCTCCACCCCTGCCTCAGAGGGTGAAGCCTAGAAGAAATAGAATCATAGTTACGTACCATTTTGGGAGCCACTGTGGCTCAGCAATAGAGTGCACGTCTCCAAGTTGGGTGTAGCAGGTTTGATCCCACCATGGGGGGGGGTCAGGAAAAGGCCATCTGGCCTTAATCTCCCACGCTCAGTAAATGTGAGACATACGATGTAAAGCACTTTGAGCGTTAGCAAGATTAGAAAATCGCAAACAAGAATAAGTCTATTTACCATTCTATGATTTGGGCCCTACAGGCTCCATAATAGCTGAAGAAAAAGCTGTTATGGGGACAGATTATACACCCTGATTCAATATACAGTCAAGTTGCAGGCATTAAGTGAGGGCCACAATTTAGTGGGCATGGACTCGAGTTTTTTTCAATCCTATGCAGGGGCGCAAGGGATAAACACAACAGCGATGGTCTGGGAGGGCGGCACCTGTAGACTCCAGTTACAGTATATAACCATCGTCTTAAACCTGGTGTTCATCTGTTATCATTCTCCTGCTGCATTCCCGCACTGGTGCACCAGAGGTGATAAGTGGTGATGCACTTTACGTCAACCAGCAAGAGTTGCATGAAAGTGTTCAGATGTCTCGAATTGGCTTGCCATCAGGGCTTTCTGCCAAAAAGCTTCTGGGCTTGAAGCTTTGGCAGAAAAACCCCAAAATGGTCCAAGAAGGGTTCCAGAGGAACAAAAAAATGAAATGCAGAGGGATAGAAAGCAATTAAACAGCAAGAAGAGACACAGATAACGATTGGTGTAGCTTATCCTTGATGGAGAATGCAGAAAGAAGTAAAGTAATTACTCATACTGCCAGAGGGGTGAGACAAAACTTCTGCACTGCAGGTTTAACTAAATCTTATAAAGCCGCATGGTGTTATAAACCCATGGATGGTACCAGGCCCTATTCTTTTCTTTATTTTTCCATCCCTCAATTCTTTGCTGACTTTCATGATATTATAACCAGAGACTGCCTCGTTATCACCTTGAGAACACTTTCAGGAAGCCCACATACTTTCCCCAGAAATGAAGTTTCTCCAAACAATATCCTGCCATACATTCCTTGCCTGTAGATGCCATAATGTAACTAGGCCCTTGTTAACCGAATCCTCCACTATAGGTGAGGGAGACACAAGAGAGGTCCGATTTACATGTCACAATAAGTCCTGACATTGTTGGGGGTGGAAACAAACTTAGATGGACCTTGGGGGATTAAGATCGGATGCTCCCCCTGACGCCCCTGCGGTGTGCGAACCCGGTGCCTCTGGGTTCAGTTCCCAAACCCTAAACTCTACCACTGAGCTACCACAGCCCCCTTTCTACAGCAATGTACTGTTTATTATTTATTTCGTTAGTCAGAGTGAGTGACCTTCAAAGAGATTCCCTTAAGCAAACATTTGAAGGACCATCTTTTCAACATTTACAGACCAGTAGTTCAATGTTTGTATGTATTTGATGTTTGTATAATGCAAAAATGTGTGTAATGTAGCCTTCGAGTGATTTTTTCGGGGCAATGAATGATCCAGAATTTACAGTGCATCTCACAACGTATAACTAGATCTGCTGTAAAATACCTATGCAAGCACACTACATGCACACTTTTGCTATATTCAACAGAATAAAATCCTACTGTAATTTAACATAATATGTCACATAAACATATATTATCAATATATATAGACATATGTGTAATGTATTATAATCATTGTCAAGTCTAATGGATTATAATAATGATCACGGAGTCCATGAAAGAGGACAAAGACCAATAACCAGTGTGTGTCTAGATTGACCTACATTTTATATAACACTCTGCATGACTGAGCCAGCATGACAAGAAAAAGCATCATATTAACAGCACCAAATACAGTCCCAAGTACAAATTTAGGTTCATTTAAACATGCACATGCATTTTGCAACGGTTCTACATTTCCCACGCCTACGAAACAATCAAATATGTACATGTGCAATAACGTGTTTAACCACAAAGGGCATAACAATCCTATTAATTAAAATTTTCCATTACTTCACAAAAAAATGAAAACAAGCAAGCCAAAGGAAATGTATAAGCCTCCAGTGGAAATGACAGGGGGTATTATTCAACTGTGACGAGAATAATCATAATTACGACTGTGAATAATTTAGGAGCCATATTAATATCCGATCTCCGTGATTCCCGCACGACATCTGAAAAGTTCATATCGGAGTATGTCAACCACGTCCATATGGTTATTACACATATCATTAGCAAGAGGGCATAAACTACATACCATCAACGTTATGAAGGAGTTATTAGACGACAGACTTAGAAACTGCGCTGTTGTTTGCTATGGTTTTTCGGGGGGCAGACTCAAACACTGAGAAGTTTAAATCGGATCAGTAGTTGAAGAAGGCTCGACAAATTGAATACACAGCCATCTATTTTCTACAAATAAACAGGATGTATTTAAAAACAGAAACACTACGACGATCGGATATCTTTAGCCTTGGGAAGAGCCAGCGATTGCTGGTCGCCCGATGGCATCTGTGCGCCATCTAGGCCACAGCATTGAACGATTCTTTAGATGACATTTCGCAATTTGTACACGCCAACAAAACAAGAATAAACCCATAATATGACGTTATGGCTGAATTCAAAATTACGCACGACGAGACTGTCACTTTACTTGAGGTTGTTGTTCGCGAAATACAGGCCTGCTAGCACTGTATACACTGCGGATGACATCCCGATATGCTAAGCTAACTCTCAACGTTTGCCATGGGATTTGTGTGCAATGCGCTTAGGTTATAATCAAATACGACCAACTTGCTCGTTAAAAAAGAGCATGGCAGGCATAAACCACATACAGTACTTACTGCAGTTTTTGTTTTACAATGTGCCAGTCATAATGCGTATTAATGAAGAGGGGACGCGGTGTTACTCTACTGATCTACTGACCTAGTTTCCACAGGCATAAAGTTAAGGACAGTTAATTGAATAAAAGCTGCATCGACTTATTCCCCTCCCTTTCCCACTCCGGCAGAATCAAAAATCACCAAACTACCGGTTGCGATTATTAAAAAACAAATCTAGTTTCCAAACCAAAAGTTTTCTTTATGGAAATAATGTTAATCAAGTTTTTTTACCTGTCCGTTCGCCTGTCGTCCTGTCACCGCTGCCAGCCGCTGCGTTGCTCGCCGACATGGATGGAGCCGGTGCGCCGCGGCGCAAAACTCAAATTCATCGAGAAGGCGGTTGTTGGGTGTTGATTCAGAGGATGGCGAGTGTAGTAGGACTGCCCGTATGTTCTTGGGGGGAGGGATGAGGAATGACTAAAAAGAGGATGATTGTACTTAAAGTAGGATACACACGGTGTAGGTAACCAGGATCTTATTTTAAATCCGGGAAAACAGGACAGTGCACAGACTCCTCCTACAGGCAAGAAGAGGCGGAGCATAGAATGGACGGGGGGAGGGTATTCTTGGGGAAGTCAACGTAGGACGGACAGAGGCATACATTTCTATTAGTCTCAATAAGATGAAGAAGGGATTTTTATACGTTTTGAGATATATATTTTGTCTTTGTTTTGGTATTTCTTAATAATTTTCCCTTTAATATTCCATCTTGAAAGCTTCAACAAGATGCATTCAGTCTTGCTCATGCTTCCAAAGATATGTTTGTGATTTGGGTTAAAATGTGCTAGTGTTAAATAAAGCCAATAAACCATTTGAATTTGAGATTCATAAGTAATATTACCACCGTTCACGGTGCATTGGAGAATTTCATTTGTCAATTTATTGATTCTAGAATTGAATTATAATGGATTTCAACCGAGCTACCACAAAGTGACACGAGGTGCTCCTCTTGTTTCTGGAAGGATTGGTTATAGATTTGAATCATTCTGGACTTTTGAAGTGTTGTTTTAGCTATAGAATTGTGTTTTCGTCCTGCGTTGCATTTTTATCATTTTTAAATATGGATCTAGGTGTCTGGATAAATTGATCGATATATAGATGATTGATTGTTTGATTGATTGTTTGATTGATTGATTGATTGATCCGTATAGAGCTCATCTTGATAATGCTGCAACATCCTTCAGATGCTGAAAGATACATAATCACACAAACACATTTCATTTTGTTTATGTGTAAGAAAGCACTGAGGATGCACTTAGTGTTTAGTGCTCTTTTATAGAGACTGAGAGAGAATTTATGGGAGCACATTTCTCTCAGGTAGCAGCTGAACAGAGGTTTGTCTGTGTTAAATCAGCAAAAGACACGATCCATGTTCAAATGGATGGATGGATGGATGGATGGATGGGTGGATGGATGGATGGATGGATGGATGGATGGATGGATGGATGGATGGATGGATGGATGGCTGGATGGATGGATGGCTGGATGGATATCAAAAAGAAGCAACAAAGACAAATAGAAATAATATGTAGCAAATATAATAAAGACAATTAAATGATTACACCAATATCCTATTGCTAACAAAGGTCTGTTCCAATGTGTCACGAGCAGCCCCCGTGTTGTGGGGAAGGACACAGACTTAGATGGAGCATGGGGGATTGAGGTGATGCTCTTCCTGATGCCCCGCATCGGGATCGAACCAAATAATGCCAATGAAAACCTCTCATACACCACTTGTTCCTGTGCATCTCACACACACACTCAGGAATCGTGCACGTGCTCATAACATTAGCAAATAAAGCTCGCTTTACAGACGTGGCGGGCACACTGTTGTTCCAAATTGGTGTCAGTGGGCCAGGCGATCGCTTGGCTGGTGAGAGCCGGGGTCAGGAGGCGGTTGCAGGTGGAGCGTGTTTGCCACATTCCTCAGCAGTTCATTGTGCTTACAGAACATGTAGCCGAGCGAGTCTGCGACTACTGCTGCTGGTTAATCTGTGATTTTGCTCATGAGTGCATGGCCCTCAATTCCCCACCCTTGTCAACTGCCTAGTTAGCCCAGATGGATGTTGAGAAACTGGTCACGCAAATGTTGTCATTCTGATTTGTGTGTGTGTGTGTGTGTGTGTTGGGGGCATAGCACCCCCAGCACGATGGGGAGACTGCCAATGTGGCCCATGGTTAAATCTACCACCGCATACAGTATGGAGGGCTGTTTCTTCAATGGCCTCTTTCTTTGAGGAAATGGTAAATGGGCTTATTTTTATAGTCTAGCAGCCACTCAAAGCCCTTTACTATGTATTCTCACATCTACCCAAGCATGGGGGAACAAGGGCGGATGCTCTTTCCTGACCCCCTGCGGTGGGATCGAACCCACTTTAAATAAAGAATAATACGTTTGTTAGCATTCGGGCACCATCGTCGGCAACCGTGTCTGGAGGATATTTGGCCATATCTATGATTTTGCTGCCATCATATAATGATTAATGATCAGTGATGCAGAGTCCTACAGTCACGTGCACACAATCCACACACGTGAATGCTTTTATAGCTTCGCTCCTTTTAACAGCTTTATTGTTTACCCCACCTTTAACAGTAGAAACCTCGCGGGATGAAGAGTTTCTGTACGATGGTCTGAAATATGTCACTGTCCCATTATCACATTTGCCCAGCAGGAACGTGTGTCAGCCTTTCCTGTTCAGTGTGTCCGTGCAGCCCGTCCACCCAGGGTGGGAGATGTCAGAAGAGAGAGCAGCAACCCAGGCCGGGGAAAACAGGCCAAAGTAAGCCACTCCCTCATCGGCTTCGAGGGTCTGATGGTAGAGGACGATACCGTGCGGGGTGTTCACTCTGAATTTTGAGCCCTTCAGGACTGGATTGTGATTTAGGGCTGCATAAATGAAATTAAACTGAGTAGGTGAGGGAAGGAGAGAGAGAGAGAGAGAGAGAGAGAGAGAGAGAGAGAGAGAGAATCTGACCATGATAAAGGCCTTTGTGCACTGGCCCCGCCTGTTGTGAGTCAGGAAGAAAGCTCCTATTCATTTAAATATAACCCCTCCCCACACACATATGCACACCCCTACACACCCCAGGCGTCAACACTCCTACGAACTTGTTTTCTTTGAGAAAGCGAGTCGTTCTCTGGCTTTACGGTGCAGGGCTAAACACAGAGAGGTGTTAAGGTTTGACAGGCTCCGGCCGCCACATCCAGCACCAGACTCCACTCATTGACATCCCGCTAAGTTTCTGCGGTGGTGTGTGGCGGCGTTCTGTCTGATATGTGCCACCTGTTGAGATGCGCTACTACTTAACAGTTCTGTTTATGGTGAGGGGAGTCTGAAGTCAAGGT
>OMLC01014611.1:2819-29162 GCA_900302585.1 Regalecus glesne | reverse complement strand
TCAATAGCAAGGCTGTGCTCACTCAGTGTGGACTTTGTCAGGGTTCTTCTTAGTTGGTGATCAGTCACCATGCTCACATCATCTGCTATGGTGTCCTGTGGGTTTAGAGTCACACAGCATTACAATGTGCTCTGTGTTTGTGTTTGAGTTGGCCAATAGGTGAGCTGGTTTAGTTTGAACTGTGTTGTGATGTGTTGGAGTCTGATTGGTGGTGTGTTGTGTCCCTGAGCTGTGTTCATAGAGCAGGTCTGTGCTCTCAGCATCAGGACCAGTTGGGTAAGGGGGCTCCTATTGCTCCTCAGCTCTTGGCATTGCAGGGCTTGGTCATGATCAGAGAGGGTCACTTAGTTTTAGGTGTGTCCACAAGTTAATTGCTCTTTGTTGTATTTGTAGTATCAGTGGGTATTGGCCTGATTCTGCCCTGCATGTGTTGTCAGTATCTTTCCTCTGGACATGGAGGATAATCTGACAGAGCTCTGCATGCAGGGTCTCTATGGGCCGTTTGTCTTGTGCTGCCCTCTGGGGATTCTGGGTATTATCCGCGTTCATGTTTTTATTTTGGTTTTTGTTTTGGAGCGTGTTGGTCACGTGTTGAGAGATATGTTGCTTAAGGTTCCCTTCCTTGGAGTGGGGCCCAATCAGAGTTGTGGGAGGAGTTTGAAGCGGAAGTTGAGAGTGGGAGAGTTAGACGTGGGAGCCCACACTGGCTTACTGTCAGTCACAAGTAGAGTTGGTGGAACTCCAAGTTATATGGATATTATAATGACATTCTACAGCAACACTGCGGTGTCACGACGTGTTTGATATCTAAAGCTCAGACCGAGTTTTCGAGGAGGATACGAGCTAGTCAGCCCGACGTAGCTTAGCTCCTAGCTCCAAGGACAATGCCTGAGAGTTGTCAGCTACTCGTTCATGCATCGTCTCCAATATTCTCCGTGGATCGAACACGACGAAGGAAGACTGCAGTGACGACATCTCCACGCCCAGCACCGCCGACATGGCGTCGCTATCACAGGCAGGAGGACAACCAGGAGACGTTTCTTTTCTTTTCTTTCGTGGCGCTTTGGGTGCGAAGCAGCCATCTTGTTGAGGCTTCACCGAGCGCCAGCATCGACACAGGCCTGCATCTCTGTGCTGACACAGGTTGGGCATCCAATATTGTTTGAGTCTATATTGGCTAATATGCATGTTTTTTATATAATGATATTCCAAGTAAATATTTTAAGCTTGACTCTGTGGGATATTTGCATATGTCTTTGGGTAGGTTAGAGCATTAATTATCATTAGAAAGAGAGAGAGAGAGATCTCGCTGCATAGAATTCGGGAGTGCACTTCGACATTAAGGACCGATAGGGGGCGCTGCACTTGTTTTGCAAGTGGACCCCACACCTCAATGCCATAGAATGTAATTGGTTCAATGACACACTCAATTAGTTTTAACCTGGTAGGAATTGTTATTTCTGTTTGTAGATTTTTTTATAGCATAGAAATCCTGACGTGCTTCCCTCTCTGCTTATGAACTGCTTCATTGAAATGTCATGTGAAATGACTGTCAGTCCTAAATTGATGTAATGTGTACTGTGCTCTACATGTTTTGTACAAATGGAGAACTTTGGTAGAATGTCCTGAGATCTGGATCTTTTTTTGGAATATCATTATGTTGGTATCCCTCTCTGGTTGGTGACCTGGTCACATGGTTCGTGTGGGGGGAGTGAAAGTGTGAGAGGGGTTTCATCTGATGTGTAGATGTCTCTTTGTGGATCTGTGAGGTCAGCAAGTGTTCCTGTGCAGCATTTGTGTCTCCACATATTAGCACAACACCTCTATTGGTGTTGTGTTTCTGGGATGGTGCTATTATCTCTCTCTGTAGTCTTGGGGACAGTGGGTGACCGTATCAGCATTACACCGTGTCTCCTGAAGAACAATGATGTCTATGTCCTTTATGTTATTTTTCAGTTCAGAGATTAAACCCTTCATGCTCAGAGGTTGACGAGTTCAAGCCCTGAATATTCTGTATGCATAGTGACAGAGACTTCATTATAGGAGGGAGGATGGCACTGGTGAATTCAGTAAAACAGAAATACAGTAACTATAACTATGGGATTGTCAGGAGCTGTTGCCCTGTCTCTGTCTGTCTCTGTGTCTCTCTCTTCATGTCTCTCTGTCTCTCCCTCTCTTTGTCTCTATCTCTCTTTGTCTCTCTCTCTCTTTCTCAGGGATGGGTTTGCAGCATAGCTCAGAGGAGTCCTGCTACAGTCAAGCTCCGTTGTCTTTACCTGCCTCACATTTCACCTCCAAACAGACAAGGTCACATTATCTAGCATGACAAGGCCACAAACAGCAATAACAATTCAGAGTTCAGCCCATCTGAGTTAATGATTGTCTCTGTCGAGCTCACTGTGAGGAGGGTCAGAGGCTCCAACACGTTGTCCCACCTGACACACACATGGCAGCTATGAAGCCTGGCTGCTGTCTCCTGGGTGTGCTGCTGTTCTGGTCTATGAGTGGAGCTGCGACAGGCGGTAACATTCTTGTGTGGTACACCGAGGGAAGCCACTGGATCAACCTCAAGCCCATATTGGAAACACTGGTGGACCGGGGACACCAGGTGACCGTGCTGATACCGAGCTCCTCCATGTACATGAATGCCAGTGAGCCGTCCCTCTTCACCTTTGAGCCCTTCAGCGTCTCCATTTCTATGGAGAGGCTGAAGGAGTTCCTCGAGGAGTACCTCCACTTTTCTATGTATGAGATAGACCATCTGAATTATCTCCAAGTGCACATGAGGCTTTTTGAGCTGCTGAAGAAAGACATGGACTTCACTCTGCAGTACCTGGATGGCCTGCTGAGGTCCGACGCTGTCATGGGGCGGCTGAGACATGCCGGGTATGACCTCCTGCTTGCTGACCCCATCTATCCCGGCAGCGAAATGCTGGCGGACATACTGGATATCCCCCTGGTCTACACACTGCGCTTCTCCATCGCCCACACATGGGAGAGGCTGTGTGGTCAGCTTCCTGCTCCGCCCTCCTTTGTCCCCGGTGCCATGAGCAAACTGACAGACAGCATGACGTTCTCAGAGAGACTGATGAACTTCCTTTTCTACGCCCTGCAGGATATGACGGCTCACAGCCTCTGGCAAGTCCTGGATGAGTACTACACCGAGATGAGAGGTGAGAGACTCCATCTTGTTTCGCTCTCACACTGAGGACACCTCTCGCCTGCCAGGGATGCTGTCCTCACTGTAGCTTCAGCTGTGGCATCTCCATCCTCACTCTCAGACACTCTGCTCTGGAGCGTCTCAGACGCTCTGCTCCCTGATGTTTAAGTCTCAGAAAGTTGTGTTGGTTCCTTCATGCTGTGCATAGTTGCAGAGAGGGGAGGTGACCATCATTCTCCCAGCTGCACATCCATATAGTGCATGAGAAAGTAGGAAGTGCTTCAGGACAATGTGGAGCATCTCAGCTTCATGCTCTTCCTGGGGAATGAGCCACTCCTGACATGTCGACTTTTTAGCGTGTTCTCTTTCCTGCTGCCTGAAGTATTGATCACATTATGACATCCCAGTCATAGACGGGGAGATTTGACGGTCTTAATATGAGGTGGTTCGTAGCATGGTGGTAGAGCTCAAGTGGCTTAGGAAATGAAAAGCCAGAGGTCGTGGGTTTGAATCCACCACAGGGCATCAGGAAAGGTAAATGGACTTGTTCTTATAAAGCACTTTTCTGGTCTAGCGGCCACCCAAAGTGATTTACAATGAATGGCTTACATTTACCGAGCCCCATGGTGGGATACGAACCCACAACGCCTGAGTCCCAGGCATGCACTCCACTACTGAGCCACACAGCTCCGAGTGCATCTGGTCTTAACACCCCCCCCCCAAGCTCTGAGCCCATGTCCAGCCCCACAACATGGGGGCTAGTGGTGACACGGGCCTCTCAGTTTTTCACCCCGCTTAAAAGTCAAGAAACTCCATGTTTTCTTTGTCATGAAGCCTTGGATCACTTTGCAAGGCTCTGATGATAAATGTTCATATTGATACAGCAACAAGTGGAAGATCGATCAAGACAAAGAAACTGGTTGGCCCGTCCACAGGTACCACGTTCTCTCACTATCCTTCTCATTAGTCTTAGCAGGACCTAACCCATGTGGGGTCTCACTGTAACAGGGAGACCCACCAGTGCCTGTGAGATGATGGGGAGAGCGGACATCTGGCTCATACGCACCTACTGGGACTTCGACTTCCCTCGGCCTTTCCTCCCCAACTTCAAGTTTGTTGGTGGGATCCACTGCCGACCATCTGAACCCCTGCCGGAGGTACGGGATTACTTTACATGTCATGTTTTGGGCATGAACACCCAAGACGGTCGTCTCGACTGCATGATGATGAGTTGTGTTTGGGTTTCCAGGACATGGAAGAGTTTGTGCAGAGCTCTGGAGATGCTGGAGTTGTGGTCTTCACCCTGGGATCCCTGATCAATAACATAACCACTGACAAGGCCAACATGATTGCCTCCGGCCTCGCTCAGATCCCCCAGAAGGTCAGACGCAAGCTGCTTGCTGCTATTTTGACCCCATTAAGCTACTGTTGTGTGTGTGTGTTTGTGTGGGTGTGGGTGTTTTGGGTGGGTGTTGGGTGTTTTGGGTGCAACGTGTCGTAGCTCGCATGCTAAAATAGTGTGAGCGCCCCTGATCTGGTCCATGTTTGGCTTTGTTTCATCTCAGCTTCAGGATGAAACTTTATTCATGTGTCACTGTGCAGACATACAGTGAAGCTTGTTCCCTGCATGTGACCCATCCAAGAGAGGAGATGGATGGAGGTTACTCCAGCCAGGGAGATGTCCTTTGGCAAGTAGAGGCCCTCGGCTGGCCTTGGCTCTTGCTTTGCTTGCCACCATAGTCAGAATAATGGGATTATTTGGACAGGGTGTCTATTTCATGTCCTTTTCTCATCACCTGTTCCGTAACAATGGTCCCCAGATAGAAAGCTGGCAGGATGAGATGTTTTTGGACTGATGAGACAACAGTATTCAAATGACCTTCAGACGACCTTTTCCAACATACACTGCGAAAGTATCCATCTGGGCGTTACCCTGAAACTGACACACCATTATTAATGCAGACAGCTTCTTCTTATGCGGCCACAACAGTCTAACATCTCTCCACCAAACACAGTCGGACATCTCAGAACCAGAATTGGGTTTATGTGCTGTGTAGGTTCTCACACAAATGGAGCTTGATTCTAGTCTCATTGCCCTCACAGTGTACTCAACAAAGAATGACAGCATTGCTGCATAGCAGAGCTCAGACACAAGGGTTGAACACGTGCAGTTGAAATAAGAGGCAGTACACAAAAAGCTTGTACAGGTCATCTGGACCAGGTCCACATCTCAGGCCTTTTCCCTCATGGTCAACAGGTTGTTTGGCGGTACAGTGGAGAGAAACCAGAGACTCTGGGTGCCAACACCAGAACCTACGACTGGATCCCTCAGAACGACCTTCTGGGTACATGAACACTCTCATATGAATGTCTTTACACATGCTCAGAGTCAGTGACCCAGGTAAGGAAACCACTAAACAAGGTGACTCACTTCATCTGGACATGTTTCATAGCGACGTCTCATCTCTGGGGAGACATCTCCAGTAGGAGCTGACTGCAGTATCCCCACCCTGATAGACAACACAGTTGTAATAAACACCAAAACCAACCATAGTTAATATGCAGACTGACCATTAGTTGGACTTTCAGCGTGATGTGAGCTGTAGTAGACTGACTGCCTCTAGAAGATGTGGACTCCTGTCTCACCCACCAGAAGGGGGAGGGGCAGGTGTCCTTCAGGTCCCCTTAGAAGTCTTCCTAATCTGCTCTGAACTGGTCTGGGAACAGCACCATTAAATTGTCTCATTCTGATCAGAAAGCAGCCTCTTCAGTTAGAAATCCTGTCCAAAGGCTATATATATATATTGTACATGTTTGCCTCTTTACATTTAAGGTCACCCCAAGACCAGAGCTTTCATCACCCATGGTGGGACAAATGGGATCTATGAAGCCATCTACCACGGTGTGCCCATGGTGGGGATTCCCATGTTTGCTGACCAGCCAGACAACATGGTCCATATGAAGACTAAGGGAGCTGCGCTCGTCCTGGAATTCAACTTCATGGAGGCCAAAGACCTCGTGGACGCACTCAACGCCATCATCAACGAGCCATCGTAAGTCTACTGTCAGGATCAGTTCAGTGGCCATACAGGTTTTCAATACACAGTCTCCAGACACACCAGGACTGACTACACAGGTGAAGATCAGATGGTAAAACACAATGGAGCAGAGAATGTATCAGAGATACTGAGATACATGTTAGCAGGTCACTGACACACATATGAGGTAGATGACATGACAGAGCACACAGTACACCTATCCTCTACAGTACAGTATGTATACAAGATGTATGGTTGTAACTTGGACGTTAAGCGTTTATTGGAATAGCAGCTTGTGTAGAGAAACGTTCTATATGTTGTGTTGGTGTACAGTGCTTTGTAGCGACCCCCAGAGGGGATGAGGTGGAACAGGCTGTGAGCAGGGTGTGATGGTCTGCAGTGATGCAACCTGTCTGCCTCCTGACTCTGTAGACATAGAAGTCTTGAATGGAGGGCAGGTAGGCACCAGTGACTTTCTTTGCAGATCTGACTGTTGAAATCTTTCCCTGTCCTGTCTGGTGGCTGATCCAGACCAGACAGTGATGGATGAGCCGAGGACAGACTGGACCACTGCAGTGTAGACATACTCAACATAATCCCTCATCTTGTAGACCTTATTTTCACCCTTGCTGCAATTCTTCTGTCTAGATTTTGTCACACCAGCAGCTATTAAAATAATGTAATCTTTTAGCTTCTTCAAAGAAGCTATGCTGCCAAGCATAGCTGGTAGTGACTGGTAGTGAGCTGTAGCCCTGACACTTGTGTGATTACAGGTACAAAGAGAATGCCATGCGGCTTTCAAGAATCCACCATGAGAGGCCCATCAGCCCAAAAGACGAGGCTGTGTTCTGGATCGAGTTCACCATGAGGAATAGAGGAGCCAAACACCTGAGGGTCCAGGCCCATGAGCTGGTGTGGTACCAGTACCACAGCCTAGATGTCTTTGCCTTTGTGATAACCATGGTTCTGCTCCTCATCCTGCTCTTCATAAAGATGTGTGCCTTCTGCACCAGTCGGTGTTGTGGAAGGCCGAGGAAAGCCAAGAGGAAGGCAGAGTGAGTGGTCTCCCAGCTTCTGCCCATGCTCCGACATGAATGTCAGAGCTATCCCTGGTTTTAAAACACGGACTTCAACAAGATGCAGTTCAGCTAAAGTACAGCACTGCTTGTTCAAAGGTACAAGAGAATGTTTTATTTCACTTCACAGGTTTTTATTTTACAGATGTGTTTTCATCTTTGAATTGAACACTTGACTAACAGAGCCATGTTTGTCCATAGAATAGTGTTACATTTGGTTCAGGCTTCTCTGCTCATTGTATCACGCTGATCCAGCTGTACTCAGGCTGGTGCTTATAACAGGAAACACCCACTTCTAATTCTACTCAAATTAAGGCAAAATATATTTGCCTAGTTGAAAAAAAGAGCACAGAAAATGGCTTTAAGGACAGGACATTTAACAACACAATGCAAACAAAACCCCACCATGGAAAACAAACTGCTGTACAGGAGGTAGAACTGAAAGAAACAAATGGATAAAGATAACAAACCCAAATAAGAAGTCTTTCCACACTATTCAGAAAACATAGCAAGGATCGTCTTCATACAAAACAAATACAGCCACCGCTAAATCCTATTTTAACAGAGCAGTTAATCTCTTCATGTGTAACCAGGGCGGCATCCTTCCTGTAGTTTCAAATCACTTTTTCATTTTTCCATCATCCTTGACCTTCCACAGCATGAGCTCCATGCAAGCCATGGCATCTTCTGCAGTGTCGTGGCCATAGACTGAGAGACAATACTATTAGTAATACAACACACCGCTATAAGCCAAACACAATCACTTTTAAATAGGCAGTAATGACAGACTTGAT
This sequence comes from Regalecus glesne, assembly GCA_900302585.1. NCBI lineage: Eukaryota > Metazoa > Chordata > Actinopteri > Lampriformes > Regalecidae > Regalecus > Regalecus glesne. The sequence goes on along the minus strand of OMLC01014611.1, from coordinate 21,094 downwards.
CACTGGAATAAGACATTTAATCAGACGTGTTTTATCTTTCAATCTAAATTTGATGTTCTTATTTTAGGGATGTAATTTCTGATTAAGTTTTTTTTTAATTTCATGGATATTAAAGTGATGGCAAGTGATGTGGTAGCACTGGTTGTACTTCTGTCACCCACCGCTGTCCTGAATGATCCTCCTGAGGTAGTCGGGAATAAGTTTACTGAGGGTCAGCTTGTGAGGTGGGCCCAGGCAATGAGGGAAGACCACTGAGGTGTCCACCACCATCCCATGGAGGAACTGTGGTAAACGGGGAGATGAGAAACTTGGCACAGTTCAGCTTTACTGGAGAGTGTTAGCCTTGTAAACTCACATGGTTCTGAAGTTAGTTTGTTGCTACAGTATTGAACTGTATGAGCTTTTTATGTGGAGAGACTGAAACTAATGTTTAGAATAGTCACTTTTGGCTGCATACAGACACAAATATCACTGAGTGACCATGCTTAGAGTGACTGGTTGAAACAGTATCTATCTGCGGCCTGCAGGCAATGCAAACGCCCCCATAGCCCAACACACAGCTAGATCAGTACAGGAGACCCCTTCGCCATATCAACCAGTGCCCACTTGTCAGCACAAAGACCAAGCTGAAGTTTAAATGTTTCCAGTGATAACTTTAGGGGAGCTGAAGTTAGCCTAGCCTCTTAGTAGTGCTGCCTAATGAAGCTTCTAATTGCTTTCTTGACGCAAAGCCTCCATTTATACTTTGTCACATAGATAATAGCTATCGGATGAAAAACAAGTGAAAATGGACCACAGCTGTAAAAACTTATGGGTTATATGTTCTGTGATTATCACTCATGCAATAGCATTGTGGTTGTAATTGATGCACAACTCATCTTTCTATTAGGAGTGGAATCTATTCTTTCCAAATTTGTCTAACAACAACAGAGTGAGTCTTGGAAAAACGAGACATCCGGAGATATAAACAATTGGAAGAAGGGGGTTAATAGATTCGAATACTGATAATTAGAATAAAGGGGCGGCATAGCTCAGTTGGTAGAGCGGTCGTCTGGCAATCAGAAGGTTGCAGGTTCGATCCCCGGTCCTGCATACAGCATGTCGATGTGTCCTTGAGCAAGACACTTAACCCCTAACTGCTCCCCGAGCGCCATATGTTGGCAGCTCCCTGCTCCTATACAATAGGTTGGGTCAAAAATGCAGAGAACAAATTTCCCCTTGCGGGACTGATAAGGGAATCCTTTCTTTCTTTCTTTCTAACAAGATCAATATCACTTGATTGTTGCTTGACCATGTCATGTGCTACTTCACTACACTTAGATAAGAAATATTACCTGAACCACAACAATAAACTGCAGATGAGCATTTAATATCCAGTCCACATTATAAACACTACCATCGACTATCCCTGTAACAAGTTGACCACAATGTCCAACATTGTTCATACATGGCCCAGCCACATGGTAGGTTTTGACCTTGTCTTATTTATGCATCCTTTAACTTTATCATGTTAATTCATTTCAAGTGAAATCTCTCTTTTTCTCATTTTGCTTCAGAGCATCCTCGGGGCCAACCATTTTTAAATCCACTGATCTGTGATATTTGCACAACAACAGGGCGGATTGATGCATGCACAAATATTTCAGCAGAAGTCTCCATTCAAACAAACTAATACAACTTAATGATGACTGCAACTGCTGTGCTCACCTTCAGGGCACAGAGGTCTGTTTCCAGGCCATGTCCTATCAGAATCGTGTCTGCTCTGATGAAGCTCAACAGGGTCTGCTGGACCTCCCTGATGGAGGTGTTTGTACCTCTCACATCTTCCTTGCTAATGCCTGAAAATCTGGCCAGTCGAGACCGTGTTAACACCTGACAACCTGCTGAACATACATACTGAATGCTGGTCCTCTTAGTTGTAGTTCAAAACATTTTGTTCCACGAAGAATACATACACAATTCAATCAGCATATTACAACAAAACTCTTAGCACCTCTGAAATAGATGGACAGAGCACTGTTTTTACATTCTAACTGTGGAAGAAAAGTTCATCTTCCAGTGTTAATAGATGGATAACCAAGAAAAAGTGCATCTTTGTATTCATATTAAGACAAGCTTGGGGAGAAAAAAAGATATGTGCACATCCAACAACCCTACCTGGTGTTATAGTCGATGACCTCATCATCAGGCCTTACGAAGGTATCGTAGATTACCTGTAGAGTGGAGCTGACCACTGTTACTCTGGACAGCTCCAATCCTTGACTGGTGTAACACTATCAGGACAAAAGCAAAACATCACAACGTAAATTTATTTCAGTGACAAGACCAAGACTGAAAAGATGAGGCCAAAGTCAGATGTCCAAGTTGCTTATGCATGTAAATGAAGCAACTCCACTTGAAAACCACTAGAATATATGTGTACGTCATTCAGTTTCTTGGCGCATGTGACCCCTACCAACAAAAAGAAGTCTTGGGAAAATATTCCATACCAAACATCAAAAAAATATGGATGAGTCATGTGAAGAAGAGGTGTCACATTACCATTTCACAGTCCAGCGCATAGACCCCTGGACAGCCACTGTCCAATTCATCTCTGAGATGGGTGGACACAAAGCCATCCATGCTCACCGCATCATGGACATGCAGCTAGGGATGGGAATAGACAGTTTACACAAAAAGCATCAAAAAGAGAGGAATCCATACAGAGAAACTGAGAAAAAGAGAGAGCGAGAGATGTTTAAACATTCATTCCATTTTGTACTTGGAAGACTTGACATCCAGGTGCTCCCATAACTGCCTCACAGCAGCTGTAGCGTGTCTCTACTCCACCTGGGACTGTAATGTATGAAAAAAACAACCACTGTTCACGATCTGGCTTAAATATTTTTAATGATCTAAACAGTTTAAAAGACATCCAACTAATGTACCCTCACCTTTATTCTCAACTCCTTTACCACAGTGGTAGTTGCACTCCTCCATTCGAGTGTGTTTGCCGTTGCAGTTCAAAGTGAATGTGGCCCCGCACCGGCAGCAGATCCTCTTGAAGGCTTTTCACCAAACAAACCATGCAAAAACCTTTAATTACAGAAAATCTCCAACAAAAAATCACCAAGAAACATCTTGATACTTTCTCAATAATCCATAATTTTTATGATTTAACAAGTATAATTCACTTCGACTACAGAATGGATTAAGCATGCCCCCTGGTGGTCTAACCACACTTCTCCAGATAGATTATGAAATCATTTTAAAAGTGAACTTATTTACGGTCTGTGGTGCCCTTCTTATTGTCTGAAAATAGGATGGCACTGCCAGGTTTCTCCATGTCCTGGAATGGATAGTTGTTTTCAATCAGCTTGTCCTCTGTCAAAACGTACTCCTTCAAACTCTCATACCATGCAGCATCACCTGGTAGAGAACAGAAGGACAACCCACATATGCACAACAGTAGAGTAGTGGTCAGCTTGAACAATAACTACAACAAATGAAAATGTGCTCGGGGGGGGGGCGTCACTCACGCTCAACATTTCTTCTAATCCTTTCCAAGTTAAGCAGGATACTGCCTCTGGACCTTTGCGCACAGGTTTCCCTTTTATCTATGCAACAGAAAGGGAAAAAGTTTATTACGTGTACATGGGGAGAATTAAAATGCTGTCTTCGATCCCCAACACAAATCTGATGGTGTAAACAGGCTCTATCTTTTTTATTGAGCATACCCCTCACCTTTCATGGCAACAGTACTTTGGTTCTTCAACTTCTTTAGCACGTTCACCGCAACACTGAGGTATTTCAGTTTGTTGACACTGCGGTTGTACACAGCCTTCTCCTCAGCAAGTGCCTGGGTACAAGGAGAGGACAGTTGAACCATGAAACACCGAGAAACACCTTGGCATCTACAACAGTTGACGAGGCTAAACATACAGATGGTGATTTTGATCATTAATTACAATGCTATTATGGTATCCTCCCTCTCCATCTTCTGTCTCCTGTCACTTGTTCTACTATCTCACTGACTGCCAAATGAAATCACCACAAGAAGGGTTCTCAGTTTTTTACATCTTCATTTTATAATTCTATTGTCCAGCCATAACTGAGAATTTCACCATTCTGTGTGGTCAAATCCTAGCATATAAGAAATGAACTTGACTTTTTCAGTTTAGCAGGCACCTTTTCAAAAGCCTCTTCAATGTTTGCAGACATTCTCAAGAACTCCTCCGTGAATTGGTTGATGTAGCGTTGGCGGATGTCCCGGGGGATGTTTTCCTTCACCTCCTCATGACGTTGCTTCCCTTTACGCTTCATGGGCAGAGGCTCAAAGATTTAAAAATGGTAAATGAAAGTATTAAACCGCAATCATTCACCACACCAAATCATCTTAATTCTTGACAGGCACAGACACACAATGACATGTAGATTCTTACCTTAGCAGGGACTTGGACAGCAGCTTGTGGAGAGGGGTGTGTAGCTTGGCTTGTATGGGCTAACATTGAGGAAGAGAAGCATGAGTACGTATATCCAGGAGTAAAAATGGCCGTGGGGGGGGTTGGGTGGCATCTGTATACAGGGGTAACTGAGGTGGGGTGAAGAGTCTTCACTGGGGTAAATGAGCATGTATTAACTCCTGTGATTGGTGTCAGGAATGATGCACCAGGGTTGGTAATGGAAGTGATGGGAAAGGAGAGGCCCTCTGGGATGACCAAATGCACGTTGTTTTCCAGTTGAAGCACAGTAGTGCCCACTGGTAAGTAGGTCACACGAGCTGGAGGAAGGAGGGAGAAGATAAGAAGACCTGATGCTTTCAACAAAAAGTCCTTGTGCATGCTCAACAATCCAGGTAAGGAAATCCAGGGAAGTTGAATCAGTTAATCTAGACACAGCATTTCAACATTAATGTAAGTGAATTAATTCTTCAGTTTCAACTGGGTGCAGGTATCTCCCATGACTTTTCATGGCACCTAGTTAATAGTCATAGCAATTTGCATATGAATCTGAATGTTGGTTTCTGTGTTTATGCCACTTTATTATTTATAAGGGTGGGCATGCTGCAGTCAGCTTAGACTGAAGAGGTCACCTAGATGAGTGATGAAACATTTCCCTCAAATGTTGTGTCCAGATCAACTGACTCAACTTTCTGTGGCTCAGCTAAAATCCAATTCTCCTAAATTCTCCTATTTTATGACAAACAATTATCACCTGTTATACTTCAACCCATTTAAACTTACTGCTTTTTAAAGTAGCAGGCTCATTTGTTGTACTTTTTGAATATGGAAGTACAGGAGGAGCCTTGTTCTCTGGCATCCCCTTAGAGAAGACAAAGGCCTGTCCTTTGTTGCTGATGGTGGTTGGGATGGAGGCTCTCTGCTGTACCAGCAGGATCTTGGAGGGGTCAGAGAGCTGGGTGGTCGATGGCTCTTGCAGTGGAGCCAGGACCACGGGCTGAGGTCTCCGTTTGGCTGCCGGCTGCCAAGTGAAGGAAACCAATCACCCCCCCCAAAAGAAAATAAAATAAATTCAGTATTCTCCATGTAATGACTGTCACATGACAAATTTGGGGGCAGTTTCCTAGACATTAAGTAAGTTTAGTCTATGGCTAAAATGCCAATTTTAACTGAACCAACTAATTCACTGAGTCATGAACTGCAACGGTCCCAGTTTAGATTCAAACAATCTGATTTCCAGGTCAAACATCAACAATACACCAGTAGTAAATGGGGCTTGTTTTTGAGAGTTTTTCTCATGCTTGGTGAAGTTCTTAAGTCAGCGATATTACTAAGAGGTTATCAGATTATCAGGTGTTGCTACTAGGCCCTAATAGGCATGTTCCTGGTCTCAATTTTCTTCTTAATTTCCCAGTTACATACAATTTTATGCTTTTTGGGAGCCATTCCAGGTTTTCACAGCAAACTCGGTTGTTTTGATTTTGTTTAACTTAACTCAGGAGTCCAAAGTCTAAAGGTAACCAAACGGAAATTGAGATGTGTTTAAAAAATACTACCTTTTAGATCTCCATTAACTACACAGATTAAGCTGTCTAGGACACTCCCCCTTAGTGATTACAGGCTAAGTTACCTCTGTGTATTCGGCAACATTGACCACTCTCTTCTGCCCTGGTAGTGTTTGGGGTTTCACCTCCACTGTGGTTGTTTCCTTGTTAGAATCCTCCACCTGAGTCACAAGGAGGGTGAAATTAAATATTTTAAAGTCCAAAACATTTCTATATTGGACTACAGAACGATAAGGATGATTGAACTGTAGCATACTTACAGGCATGGTAGTCTCTTCTGTGGCTCGATTCTCATTGTCATTGGCCTCCATGAAGATTCGATAGCATTCCTCCATTGGGTCACTGTCTGATAAATCAACATCAGAAGAGATGGATTCCGCCTCATCCAAGCTAGAGATCTCTAAGATCTCCTCTTCGTTGCTTGCCTTCACTCGGGGCTGCACATATGGTAGGAATGGTGAATTAACATCATTTGTCTCATGTAACTGGTCAGAAGTTGAAGGCATTTGTGGACACCAACTTTGGGTCCTATCTGAACCTACTGTAGTTGCTTGCTCAAGGTTAATTATGGGTGAAACATGAGCTATGGGGGCTACTCTTGGATTTAGGCTTTGTGTTTTCTGCCCAGGAGATGATGCTGCTGGTCCATTTTTCAAGGATGACCAGGAAGTTTGATCGGTACATTCCTTTTTGTGGACTTGGCGGGTAAGATGATAGTACAAATGAGATGGATTGGCATCTGGACTGTCTTGAAGAATGGAGCCATCTTGTGGATTATTCTGTTCCTTCACAGGGTTAACTTTGCCAGTGTAAATGGGCGACTCCTCCTCCTGGTGTTTCATAAATGGATCTTGGGGAGCACAAGAAGTCTTCGGAAGAAACCTGATTATTTTGTCACTGCTGCTTTTCACTACGGGTTCGATGGCTTTAGAAGAAGGCATCTTCTGGCTTTCACTTCTCAGGTCTTCCAAACACATGGACAAGTCATCAAACACACATACTTGGCCTGGTTTACTTCCATATTTCCTGCTCACAGAAACATAAGACAGCTCCTCAGCACTTTCAGTGGCACATTTAGCATCAGCTTTTCTGGTTTGGCTGGACACTGTGACTGGGGATTTTACTTCAGCATTTGCAGGTTGGTCCATGGAAATAGAAACACATTCAACCTCAAGGTCCCTTGCTATAGACCAGGAATTTAAAACAACAGGGTAAGCACCTTCCTGATGTTGACCTCTCTTTTCGTCAGGCGAGGAAGAAATATCTATAACATCTCCATTCTCCTTCAAGTCAACAAGTAGCTCTGGGGAGGGTGGTCTAGCAAAGCCAGCCTCCTCTACCACAGACCTCGTTGGGTCATCACAAACAGCACCTCTTACTTTCTTCAGGACTTGCCCGCCACAATCAAACTTCTGGACCTTGGTCGAAGAGCAGCAATGCCGCAGGTCAGCTGAGAAGTTGGACAGGGGGTCATACTCCAGATCAGTTCTCGGCTTGGAGATATCAACCACATACTTTCTCTCTGCAGGGCATGTTTTGCTAGAGTGGGGACGTGGTCTTTGGTGGTCTCTCTTTACAGGATTACCTGTGGTTGTCATTTCAGACTTGTAAACACTTATACCGTCTACCTGTGCCGTTCGGTAGTCCAACAGCTTCTGATGGTCTTTCTCCATCTCATTCTTCACGGTTTCTATCTCCCTGTTAATGCGTTCCAGCTCATGCTGACACTCGGTATCATCTTCCGCCGCCGCTCCACGGCGGCCATGTTGGACTCCTGTTTAAACACACAAGTGAAGGTTTGAGTCATAATCCTCGTTCAGTTAAACGTTTTGCGAAATGCCTTCAAAAGCTTTACATCATTTCCATTGTTTCATGGCATAATGTGCATGATACAAACAAGTTAACTTCAGCGACGTGCCCAAAAGGTAAGATATTACTGACCTCCAGAGTCAACCACCGTTGACACGTCGGACGCGTCAAACATGCCCTGCACTTCTTTGGGATGCTTGTACAAACAATAAGGCCGCTGGCACTTTCCACGCTTTAGGAAAGGACAGGGTGTGCTAGAGAAGAGTCTGGTGGTGGGTAACATCTGCAGGTAACTAGAGACAAGAGGAGAGAAGCCTGAACACACAGTCTGGCACCAGGAGACTTCAGACTACTTGTCGTGACGTCAGCATTCCAGCTTTAATAGCTTCCGTTTAGGCGGGAACAGACTTTGTATGGACAAACAGAAAGACAGACAATTTTTTCATACATGTGAAGGGTTCGTTGTTAATGTTTTAGTGGGGGATTTTTATGAATGTCCCGAATACGTAGCTATGTGTTTAACCTTCTTTGTGATGTTGTAGTTTATCATCCAGACCGATAAGCGGGGGTGTGATATCGTAGTGAACCAATGGGAAACAGATACAGAAAGACTGACAGGCGGTCGCGAATGTCTCACGGAAGATTCAGTCATGGTGATGCTTCGCATGTTGAATTAGATCGCCAACAAGACCTACACTCTGTAAACTCCAATGGACAATATCGAAGAAGACTTCAACGAAGATGAGATCGAGTGGGAAAGGAGTTATACGGATCAGGAAGTCCTCCCTGCAGTTGCTGCAGGTAAACAGTTCGGCTCATGTTGACTAACCTAAAGCAGACACTCCTGGCACTTTGCATTGTCTGTCACCTATCTAAGAAACGTATTAAGTATGAACTGGACAATCGTTTTAATACATACCGTTTAATATCTCAGGGCCCAGCTTCTGTAAGGAAGCTGCACCAACTGGTCCACGTAGAGTCATCCTGCATTTTGATTTGGACTGCTTCTATGCCCAGGTGGAAATGATCAGAAACCCAGCTCTACAAGATGTGCCTTTAGGTGAATATCTCTCTCTCAAATGCATTATCGTCTTTCATCTTTTCAACTGGATTCACCCTGCACACTTACAGTACAATTCAATTCTCTCAAAGTCTCAACCAAACAGGGACCCTCTTTCGGATAAACATGTTGACGATGACACGACCGTCTTTGCCATCATTACACAATGAGTATTTATAGTGTCACCACGATTATTAACAAGGCAGAGGCATTCATTGTCCTTTTCACTCAGCTAGGACAGTCTTAATAAGTTCAGAAAAACAAATCACCTTGCAACACTTTACAAATCACTGTTCTGTAATGGGTGGCATAGCTCAGTGGATAATGCAATCGTCTGGCGATTTGAAGACTGCAGGTTTGATACCTGGTTCTACAGAAAGCATGTAGAGGTGTCCTTGAGCAAGAGACTGAACCTCTAACTGACCTGAGCTTCAAACAATAGGATGGGACAAATGCAGAAAATTGCCAATTTTCCCTCGTAGGACTGATGAAGAAATAAATATTATGATCATTATTACTAATTAATACAGCCCTTAAGACCTTAGCATGACCACATTTATGTTATATCTCCCTAACACTGTAATCATGTACAGATATTTGCCCAGCTCTACATTTTGACTTAAAATATTTGTTCCCCAAAGGGGTTTGAACATAAAATTGAGAATTGTCTTCACATTAACTTCCTTGTCTAACCCCTGTAGGCATTCAGCAGAAGTATATCATAGTCACTTGTAATTATGTGGCGAGGAAACATGGGGTCACCAAGCTGATGTCGCTGACTGATGCTAAGGAGAAATGTCCTCAGCTGGTGGTGGTTAAAGGAGAGGATCTCACACATTACAGGGAAATGTCATACAAGGTCACAGGTTGGTGAAAGTTTAGTTCTTCAGCCCCATTCAATTGATCTGCCTATTCTGTTTTTGTTTGGTACTGATCCACGGAATTTCATCCTACTTTAATCATTGTTGTGTCCGTCAAATTATGATAAGCTCTATGAAAGACACCATATCCTTTTTCTGTTACACATAAAACATTAATCTGTCTGTATTGGTGATGGAATTCACCTCTTATCTTGTTCTATTGGTTCTATTCTTTTTCTGTTACATTAAAATGACTATCATCATTCATTTCCAAATACAAAATCATGAGATGTCATAAGATGAAGCATACCCTGTACCATTGCATGCACGTTGCAACATCGATGTGACAGGAACACCCTGCTTACCTCAGGCTGTTTTGTCTCCCATCCAGAGCTGCTAATGTCCTACTACCCATTAGTAGAGAGGCTGGGATTTGATGAGAACTTTGTTGACATCACAAAGACGGTAGAAAGAAGGCTTGCACAGACCCCAGTGACTGACAGCTGCTCATTCAAAGGCCACATCTACAATCATAACAGTAAGTCACCTAACTGTCTGTGTGGTCAAGTCAAGTCAATTATCTTTGCATATCCCATTGGCATGCTTGTGGCTGTACTGAAACCAGGAAATTAGTTGTGAAAAAAGTAGAGATACTTGAGATTATGTGTGATTTGCAATGAAATTTCAGTTTGTTACTAGAAATTGATCTTACTGAAAAATGCAAAAAGTGTCTCACCATTTGAGGTCATACCAAACAAGTCTGAAATGGTTAAATAACCCCTGTTTATGCTTGGCTGGCTCAGATGGAGACATCAATCTGTATGAGTACCCCAGTTTGGCCATAGGTTCACACATTGCAGCTGAGTTAAGAGCAGCCATTTACAGCAAGCTGGGCTTGACTGGCTGTGCTGGGATTGCCACCAATAAACTACTGGCTAAACTGGTGTCAGGTACCTTCAAACCAAATCAGCAAACCACACTTCTACCAGAGAACATCAAAGATATCATGGGCAGCCTGAGTGGTCTTCGGAAAGTACCAGGTATGGAAGTTATGCTCTCAGTTGAATTAATGACATTTATATGGAACTCCACAAAGTTCTCTTATCAGGGGTATCAGTGTGTCTCATGCAACAGAGCATACAGAACTAAGTAAATGTGTTTCTTAAATAGAAAATTCAATCCTTTTAGGTTTGAATACAAACAACATTTACAGGCACGAGTGCCTCTTCATTATAAAAATTCAGCCCCTGCTCTGACAAGGCTTTTTTTAGGGGCAATAGATAAAATGTGAAATCTTGTTTTTTGCTTCGTCTATTTAACATAGTAAATTTTGTCTGGGCTTTTAGAGCTGCCGGAATTTTTCATTGACCTTACTTTTTACCTCGGGGCCCGGAAATTTTAAGTAACTTCCTCTTGCTCCTTTTTGAACATTTAGTATTTGATGGATTCTGTATTGATAATTCTTTTATTGAATTATGTTCTGAATAAAGACATTTGGATATGAATTTCTGATCTGATTACATTTTTGGTAATATCCTCACCCAGTTCCTTGTTATCCAATCATATTTTCCAAGGGGTGGGACACCAAACTCATAAGAGACTTCAAGCCTTGAGATTGGTCAGTGTACAGGACCTCCAGCTTTTTCCATTGGCCAGCTTGGTTAGAGAGTTTGGAGGCCCCGGTGGCAAGCGGTTGAAAAACCTTTCTTTGGGCATTGATGAGTCACCTGTCACCCCTACTGGAGCTCCACAGGTGGGAAAAGACAACCCTGAAGATTCAAGATGTTTATTGTCACTCCGGTTGTACAAGTACAGTCGTGTAAAATTCTTAGACTGGGAGACTCCATTACTGAAACATTGGATAAAAGTAAAATAAAGATATATAATAAAAAGTGTGTTTGTGTCTATACACACAAATACATATAAAGCAATAGGTATAGCAGAATAGGTAAAGGTAACAAGTGAAATCTTGTGCCAGAAACCTTTTCAATATCTGATTACCACCTGTGTAGTATCTTTTGAATGCTGATCATATACGCACCATTATTGCTTTTTATATTTGATTGATTTCTACTTTTACCTTTAGCTATCTTATGGCTAGTTCAGTTATAGCTATCACTTTATATTCATTTGTTTTATATGGATTGCTTTATATGTATGTGTATGTTTACACACACCTTTTATTATATATATCTTTATTTTATTATATCTCGTTTCTGTAATGTCTCCCAGCTGAATAATTTCACATAATTGTACTTTTACAACCAGAGTGCTGATAAACTTTTTGAATCTTGAAGTAGTGCACAAATATTACACTGCCCAAAACTGATGTTTGAAAAATGTCTTATTTGTATCTTCTCTAAATTTCAGTCTCTCAGTGATGAAGATTCGTTCAAGAAAATCTCCTCAACCAAAGAAGTTCTACAGAAGATAAATGACCTGCTGAACAGTTTATTGGAGAGGTGAGCTGATTCAACAGTTTCCTTTCTCTTTGACCTTTTAAATTTTTATTCTATCACTGTGGTCTTCAGGAAGTGAGGCTATCATCTCTATAACTTGTCTAACTTATTTGAAAAATGAGGATGCACAAAGATGGGAGGCAGCCTCAGACCCTGCGACTAACCATCCGTAGATACAATGTCACCAACAAGTGGTCCAGCCGGGAGAGCCGCCAGTGTCCCATACCCAATCACATTGGGCAGAAGATCTCTTCTGGTAGGCCCACTCAGCCAACAGGATGTCCTCTCATGGTGAAATGCCATCAGTAGAGTTCATGGTTACCATACGCAGGCATACGTATATGTATTCTAGTTTTTGGTTTTCGCAAAAAGGTCAATAACTGTTCCTGTAATTTCCCCCGAGGGACTAATAAAGGAATTTTTTTATATCTTGTAAATCTTTTTTTTTTTTTGCTTATTTGTGAAGCTTAAAAAAATAAGAGTTTTACCCACAAACGCCCTCATAATTCTCACAGCCTGTTTATTCAATAGGCAGCAGTGATGTCCTGGTCCAGCTGGTCACCACAGCTATGAAGTTGTTCCATAAGATGGTGGACAGCAAGGCAGCCTTCCACCTGACTCTCCTAAACGTGTGTTTCACCAACCTGCTCTCCAGATTGGCTGCAGCAGGCAGCAAAGGCTCCATAATGTCTTTCCTCACTAGTGACACATCATTCAACAGAATGGAAGGCTCCTCTCAAACTCAAGTGGTGAGCTCAAACCTGGTTTTCTATTGCCAATGACATGTTGTTGCTTTTCAATTATTTTTTTTAGCATGTCAAAATGTGTTTTTTACTCCTATGTTGGCTTAATTGTGTCATTATCATCACCCTTCAGAATTATTTTGCAAGGCTTTTTCTAAGACCACTTATCAGTCCCACAAGGGGAAATTTGCAATTTTCTGCATTTAATCCATACTATTGTGCGGGAGCAAGGAGCAGCTGCCATGGGGTGCTCAGGAAGCAGTTAGGGGTTTTTGTGTCTTGCTCAAGGACACCTTGACATGCGTTCTTTAGGACCGGGGATAGAACCACCAATCTGATGACCACCTTACCCACTGAGCTATGCCACCCCTACGTTTGTTTTTAGCATTTTTTTATGGTGACTACTGACATTTCATTTGTAATCAATGGAGTATCATCTAGCCTCAGGTGCAAACTGTTGAGGATTTGTAATTATTTGTGTCCCACTTTCTCTTCTCCAATAGGATGATTTGCTTCCAAGTGGAGGGAGTCGACATGTTGGTCATGGGTTTGGGTGTGAAGTGCAGGAGAATGGCCCCAAGGAACTGATTACCCAATATTTCTGTCAACCAACAACATGTGTGGAAAACCTTACCTCTGCAAAGAGATTACCAACAGCATCGGGACCAGCTGTCCCTACAGCAGCCTCTAAGATGCAGGAGGAGGTGTACAGCACGGTGAGCTCCAGTCCTGATGACACAAGTAAAACTTCTAAACTGATGTGTCACTTGGCCCCAAGTGTCAACCTGGACGTGTTCACACACCTTCCTGAGGAGATCCAAAAGGAACTTTTATCCTCTGCCTATGCAAACTCACTCGGGGGTGCCCTCACAACTGGTGTAGACCAGCATGCCATGGATTCAGCGATCAGCACCCCTCACATATCAAAAAACTGTTCACTTCCTAAAGTCAATGATTTATATAATCTCAAAGAAGGAAAAGAGACTGTAAACTGTATGGATTCATCAAACAAGCAGACCCTTGTGAATCTGAAGTTGCCTCCGGGCACCAGGTCACTACCAGAAAGAGGCAATACAGAGGATTGTTGGCACAAAGGCATGCTCTCATCAGCCCAGTCATCTCACGATGAGTTCCCAGCAGACGTGGACCAGAAAGTTTTCTCTGAACTTCCCATTGACATCCAGAGAGAGCTGATGTCTGAATGGAGGCAGCAGATGCTAGTCTCTAAGGTGCCATCTTCCAGGAAACAGGGGCGGGGCTCTGTGGGCAAAGATGGGAAGGTTGTAGCCAAAGGCAGCCAAGCAAACAACTTACTTAAGTATTTCAAACCCACTTAAGGTTTGAGTCCTCTCATCAGCTGATGTAACCTGGTGATTGTTTAAGTTGCAACAAAATGTGAACAAAGTAACATTTTTGTATAATTTTTTTTTTCATATCCACATTTTCGATTCAAGATGGTAAATTGACTCATTTTTATAGCATACTAAGTTTGCACTTTCAGCTTGCAGCAATTGAACATTGTGGTCTCCACTTTCTAAAATGTTGAATTCCTCCATTACCCTCTTTATGTGATCACATTGTAACTTGGTTTTGGTCACTATGTTGTTGCATTAGACTTTCCGATGCCAATATGTAGTTAACAGCATTTGAGTTTCCAAGAAGTTTGTGTAATCTTTACTTCTTGAGAAGACCAACAATGGTTACTTAGATCTGTTTGTGTTGAGAAACATTGTGTGAGCTGCAGGATTACTCCGGGCATAAAGGAGGAGCCAACGGATGATTGGCTGATTTCCCCTAAAATCCACAGAGGCGCACCTTATTTGTTCCATTAGGCGACTCAATCCAGTTTAAAAAAAACTTTCCTCATTAGGAATAGCAGAAAACACTGTGAGCACACGGCCCCGTTGGTCCTCTTGGTAGTTAACTCCTCCCTGGATCACATGTGAGAAGGGGAAAGGTTCAGGCAATAGAATGCCAACCATCCCTCTCACATTTTTATTTACCCAGGACTGGTTGGTATCCCTCTGAATGGAAGCTGTCATTTCCTCAGGCTAGATTGGTAAGATTGAGGTTTTACTTTTGGGTCTGTTTTGGGGGCTTTAATGGTTCTATGTGGCATGTGGATGTTACCAGACCTTATCTCTGACAAGGAATGAATGTTGTCAAGTTTTCTTTTGCTATGTTTGGTTTTTGCATGTTTCTAAACTTTTCGATCTATTGATGATCTCTGTTGAAGAGAAAGCATCACAGGGCCACTGAAATAAGCTTGAGTTTTTGCTAGAATCGGATTTACTTTGAAGACTGAACACCTCTTTGTTACCAGAATGCAGTTGGATTATGTTCAGTGTGCCAGTACTCCATTAAAATGTAATTTACTCAGACAGATGTAAAGCAACGTTCAATGGGTTGTGTCACCTCACAGGGTTGCTGACCGTATAGAGCTCAATACCTTTCATATAACACCTCTAATCATGCACTTTGGAAGTGACCAGATTCCTGTCTCCTGTCATTGCATTAGCAAAATGATTTGAGCAGGATTACTACAAGAGCTCCCTGAAGATGACACGCATCCGCAGTTTGTCACCATAAAGGCAGTCGATAAGACTTTCTTAGAAAAAGCGTTATTCTGCTGAGAGGGTCTGCTTGCAAGGGTTCGAGGCGGGCAAGAGGAAAATCCGCATTGTCTTTGAAAACGCATCCCTCGTCAAGAGTCAAGTCCTGAAAGTTGTGGCTTAGTGGAGGTGTCCCAGTGACCTGGACAGAGGTGTCACGCAGTGATGAGCTGTTTGGTCGTGGCCTGGTGTCAATAAAGGGAGTCTTGTCTCTTGAAACAGGCGCTGCATTTGCTTGGTGTTGGGAGGAGCTGCAGAGAAAACCCCAGAGAGGCATTTGACTGCTCATGTGGAGGCCAGCTCCAGTCATGTGCTGCCCCCCTCTCTGATCAGCTCCTAATGACTGGAGAGTTATGACAGCCTGCTAAGACTGAGATATGCTCACACAGTGCCTCTGACTGAGAATGTCAGCTATGCTCCTTAGTCCCTAGATGAGACCATTTCAGACGGTGCTGTGTGTGTCTGCGTACGTGATTACTTACTGTAGCTCACATTGTGGAGTTTAACTGGTTAGTGCGCAGAGGGAACAAAGGGAGCATTTATTAGCGGCCCTCTGGCAAATCTTCTAGCTTCTAGTCTGATACAAGCTCCATGCAGCCAACGCAGTGTGCTGTGACTGATTCCAGGGCAGGTTGAGCGCCGAGCTGCAGGATGGCCGAGGGGGAGTATGAGTATCTGATCAAGCTCCTGGCACTAGGGGACTCAGGAGTGGGCAAGACGACCTTCCTCTACAGATTCACCGACAACAAGTTCAACCGAAAGTTTACCACCACAGTCGGGATTGACTTCAGGGAAAAGAGAGTGGTGAGTTGTGCAACAGAAAAGCACAGGCTTATTCATATAATGAGTCACCATCACTACTAAAACCTCCATTGAACGTTTATGGACCAAAATGTGCTTTTATGTCATTATTGTGTTGCTTGGTGGCACATCACAAGTGTCAGGAAATGACGAACCACATGTTGCGGGTTCAATTCCACACTGGGGTGTCAGGAAGGGCATCCGGCCCTCAAGCTTGGTCCGTGTCCACGTCCTCTTCAGGTTTAGTTGTCTTTCTTTTTTGGACAGTGCAAAGGTGGGCTTTTAAAGTTGGGATCCCTTAATCCAAAAGTTAGCAGAAGTGTCTCAGTGAAACTCGAGTTTGGAACGTGACGCACAGAATTACTGACATGTCTCTTAAAGGATGAATAAGTCGATTCATATTCTGTAGGTGTAATCAGTACTGATGACTAATGTCGTCAGTCGAAGTAATTAAATATTCACTGTGCACTATATTGTTGGAGAAGTCGGCGTTGTCATGTTTGCAGAGTCTTTCCCACTGCGTTTACACGTACCAGAATGCATTGCGCGTAAGTCTCTGCGTCGTCCATAAATCCCTCTGTCGAGTTTTGTTTGACGTCATTTCCGCCATCACAAACAGGCCAAGACAATGAGGACGTTGTCTCACGGCGTGTTTAGGGAAGAGTAGAGCTCAGTAGATTAGAGTAGTTTTTTCCTCTTCTAATTCTTAGAGTTTCAGAAATGCTATTCTGTGGTGGTTTAGTTCTTCGGGCCGTCAACTGAACTCACATGTCACATGGCGGCCATAAGACAAAACAACTCCATGCTGCCTCAAGAGTTGCAGAACCACCTGGAACAACTGCAGGTGTTCTTCGTCCACTGTCCCGTTACAGACCGAAATAAGGTAAATTTCCCTTCAATACAAGGGTTTAATACGTAAGTGTTAAATCTGGTCTGAGTTTCTGGTTTCTGCTGTAAGATTTGTCTACGCTGATCACATATTGTAAAGTGGAGTAAAACAGGTCCATGTTTTGGATCACGATCGGTTGAGAAAGATGTAAACGGCTTTTTTTCCACAAGTGACCCAAAATTCTAAATTATGTATATAAACGTACCTAAATTTTGAAAAGGAAACCAGATCGCAAATGGTACCTTTAAATGCCACTACGCGTTACTGTGGTGTGCGCTTGGAGTATTGGTATTTTACGACTGATGTGGTTGAGTCTTAAAATAGACTCAGGCGGGCTCTGTGTCTTCCTCCCTTTTCTCTCTGACCTCGACTGATTCCCTCCATCACATGCCTCCCCAGCCGGTCACGTTGGTTGGCTGCTAACGCTTTTTTTCGGTGTGAGTCTCCAGAACTACGCGGGCACGTGTGCTGACGGGACCACGGAGAAGAACTTTCGAGTCCACCTCCAGCTGTGGGACACGGCCGGACAGGAGAGGTGATTACCTACCAGCCCAGGCTCTCTTAGGCACCAGACCCTGTGTTTTAACAGATCTAGAACCGCCTCTGTCTGGGAATGATTAGGAGAAAAGTGTGTGTGCAGATTGGGCAGTAGATCTATTTGCAGGTTAAACATTTCAAAAGGCTACGGTTTGCATGATAGAACATTGCATAATCTGACATTTTCACCAGATAACGGTGGCTCAAGAATATTCTTTAGAAACCTTACAGTATAGGAAGTGTTCAGTTGGTCAGTCCTGTGTGTGCGCGCGGGTCTCTGTGTGTGTCTGTGTGTGTGTTTTGAGGAGGGTGTTTAGAGGCCTTGAGTCTGAGTTGTTTGTGTCATGGAAGCTGTGTGTATGTGCATATTGCCACACAGGTTCCGGAGCCTGACCACAGCGTTCTTCAGAGATGCTATGGGCTTCTTGGTGATGTTTGACTTGACCAATCAGCAAAGCTTTCTCAACGTCAGGAACTGGATGAGTAGGTGTCCACCCCCCC
>OMLC01014528.1:8280-23114 GCA_900302585.1 Regalecus glesne | reverse complement strand
GATTCCGATATCAGTCCCGCAAGGGGAAATTTGTTCTCTGCATTTTTGACCCAACCTATTGTATAGGAGCAGGGAGCTGCCAACATATGGCGCTCGGGGAGCAGTTAGGGGTTAAGTGTCTTGCTCAAGGACACCTCGACATGCTGTATGCAGGACCGGGGATCGAACCTGCAACCTTCTGATTGCCAGACGACCGCTCTACCAACTGAGCTATGCCGCCCCTCTAGAGCGAACATGCAGAACCAAGGAATCCGGCAAGCACAGAGGTGGTCAGCGAGCGTCAACGAGGAGTGCCCCAGCCGTGAGAGAACCACCGGTCAGTATCGCCCTCGGAGGGAGCAGCGTATGCGTCAGGACAGCCTCCAGGAACTGAGAACTGTGCTGACACTGCATTCCCAGGGGTCACAAAAGACTATGAACTGTTTATAGTGAAAGGTGACAGTGAGTGTGTTAAGCCCTATATGGTCATGGTGAGATGCAATGGTATTAAGATTAAGATGGAAGTTGACAAGTGCAGCTATGAGTGTAATGTCAGAGAAGCTGAACAGAAACCGGTTTAAAAACTGTAAACTGCAGCCAGGAGATGTGTCTTAAAACGTATTCCTCAGAGCCAATTGCAACCATGGGCCAAATTCCAGTGAAAGTGCAGTGTGGTGAGCAAACAAAACAGCTGACGCTGTTAGAGGCAAAAGGAAGTGGTCCAACACTAACGGGCAGAAATTGGATTCAGCGCCTGCGTTTAGACTGGTCTAGAGTGAATTACTTACCGGTTACGGATACTCTCTCAGAGATGTATGAGAAATACTCTCCTGTGTTGAATGCAGATCGGGGTGTCATTTCAGGTGTAAAAGCATAACTCAGAGTGATGGAAAATGCCAATCCAAAATTCTGCATGGCTAGCTAAGTGGCTTATGCACTGAGTGCCGCTGTTGACCAACAATTAGCCAAATCGCAGGAAATGGGAGTTTGCACTCCGGTGGAGTATAGTGAATGGGCAACTCCAATTGTGTGTATACCAAAAAAAATGGTGATGTCAGAATTTGTGGTGACTACAAGGTAACCATAAATCCGTGGTTAGAGGTAGACAAATACCCTCTTCCTAAAACACAGGATCTGTTTGCCAAATTAGCTGGGGGAAAATATTTCATCAAGCTAGACCTTACCCAAGTTTACCAGCAGGTAGAGCTAGAGGATGAATCCAAGCAATACCTTACAATCAATCAATACACCAAAAGGGCTTTAGCAAATGAATAGCTAGTTCACCGGCAATATTCCAACGTATTATGGATCAGATTCTTCAGGGCTTACCAAGAGTTGTATGCTACCTTGACGACATATTGATTAAGGGGTCAACCGAAGCCGGACACTGGGAAAATGTTGAGCTGGTGTTACAACGCTTACAAGACAGAGGCAGACGGGTGAACAGAGACAAATGTAGCACAGCCAGCCAAGTGTAACATACTTGGGGCACAAAATTGACAGTGAAGGGTTACACCCTGTACCCGAGAAAGTGGAAACAATAGTCAACGCTTCAGTCCCTAAAAATGTCACAGAGCTTATGGAATTTTTAGCTTTACTGACTTATTATGGGGAGTTTCTTGAGAATCTCTCAACCATTATCAAACCAATGACAGTGTTGCAACAGAAGGACAGTCAGTGGAACTGCTCCACCCAATGTCAAGCAGCGTTTGAGAAGGCCAAATCACAGCTGGCATCGTCTAGTGTTCTCACACACTTCAATCTACAATTGCGATTTTACTGGCTTGCGATGCTAGTGCCTACGGTCTAGGAGCTGTCATATCACACCAAATGATAGACAGTAGTGAACGACCTATAGCCTACGCTTGGCATACCTCGAGTAAAACAGAGATAAACTACTCACAAATTGAGAAGGAAGCGTTAGCCATCATTTTTGGTGTACAAAAATTAAGGGATGATCTCTATGGCAGGAAATTTGTATTGGTCACTGACCATAACCCACTTGTGAAAATTTTGGGACCAAAGACAGGAGTACCAGCATTAGCTGCTCCGCGTCTACAGAGATGGGCTTTATTGCTGTCAGCTTATCAGTATGACATAGTCTACAAAGCCTCCTTACAACATGTCAATGCTGATGGGTTATCCCGATTACTGCTACAGAAAGAAGCGCCACAAAGAAACCCGAAATTCAGAGTGTCTTGGCTAGAATCGATCCCCGTTTCAGCAAAAGACATAAAGAAAGAGACAGACAAAGACAAAATACTTATCCAAGTGAGACATCTAACACAAACCGGATGGCCAAAATAGGTGAGTGAAGGTGACTTAAAACCATACTGGAACAGACGTGATGAACTTACAGTGGAAGCAGGGATTGTCCTGTTATTTCTCAGTTTTGGAGTCATGTTAACTCAGCATTAGCAGATATACTTGATATTTTCATGTTCCTTATCCTGCTTTTTGTCTCCTTAATAACAATTCTGATATCCATCAAAAGCAATTTCAAAAAATGGTATTTGCAAGGTTTACCTCTGCAAAGAAAACAATTTGAAAAACTGGTGTACCCCGGATATGTGTATGAAATAATTCTGGATTCATAGCCTGGTTAACATTGTCAACCTGGAACATACAACTGTGCCGCTAAATAAGGCGAGACCAGTGACTGTAGAAGCATGGAAGTCTTTCTCATCCAAGATAATCTCTTGGGCTAGGGGCAAAAATAACACAGCAATTTTGGTTGTGATTTAGTGTACCTGCTGACCCATCTGTTGCTTTATGTACTATCTTATCAACCTCACCAATATTTTTCATTACTTTATTACCTTTCTCAATTTGCTTTGTATTTAGTCTGTAACCTCCGCCAGATAAACGATAAAAATGTTGATCACAATAAAAATCATCTTTGGCTTATTTACATAAGCCAATGAGGTTTCGGGAATCTGTTTTGTGGAGTGATGAAACAAAGTTGGAACATTTGGACCAATGGATAATAATTTTGATTATAACTGTATATTTTTGATAGCCTTGAACTAGATGGATACAATCTTTGAACAATTTAAAACTGAATCAGGTTAAAACAGGTACATGATGAAGAATTACGTATTCTGTACATGGCTCCTGCTCCCAGGCAGCATTATGTGTAGAGCAGTACTCTGTGTTAAACGACCGGAGGCTTCGATAAATATGTGAACCAAGTGAACTCTCCTCTCCGAGGAACCATCACCTTATCGTGGTGGAGAGGTTTGAGTGTCTCTATGATCCCGAGAACTATGTTGTCTGGAGATTTGTGCTACTGTTAGGGTCTCCCATGGCAAATCGATCTCTGGTGAGGGACCAGACTAAGAATTGTTCAAGAAAACCCCATGAAAGATCCAAAAGGAAGTGACAATACCCTGCCCGGAGGAAGCCCGGCTCCAGATGAGGATCTGGAGACAGGCCCAGAAGGAGGGGCCAATCAGCGACTGCCTGGTGGCCAAGTTCACCACGGAGCCCGGCCGGGCTCAGCCCGAATAAACAACGTGGACACTGCTCCATCCTGTAGACCCATCACCTACAGGAAGAATCAGTAGGGTCGGGTGCACTGCCAGACAGGTAGCAGTGAGGGCAAAAGGTCTCATCAGACCAAAACCAAGCGACAGAAGCTAGCATTAGTGACGTGGAATGTCACCTCCATAGGGATTAAGGAGCCAGAGCTTGTGCGGGAGGTGGAATGGTACCAAACGTATAGTGCGGGTGAACTGGGAACGCTTGGAGGAGGACTTTGTCAAGAAGACCTTCAACTCCCACCTACATCAGAGCTTTCTGGCATCCCTGTAGAGGTTAGGGACATTGAACCAGACTGGGTTATGTTCAAAGCTTCCATTACCGAAGCTGCAACTGTGAGCTCTGGTCTCAAGGTCATAGGTGCCTCAAGGGGTGGTAACCCACGAATACCCTGGTGGACACCAGCAGTTAGGGAAGCTATCCGATTGAAGAAGGAGGCCTTCCGGGATAAGTTATCCCGGGGACTCCAGACGCAGTTGCAAGATTCAAACAGGTCAAAAGGACGGCAGCCTCAGTAGTGAAAGAGGAAAAGCAGCGAGTGTGGGGGGAGTTCGGGGAAGCCATGGAGAAGGACTTTAGGTCAGCACCAAAGCGCTTCTGGAAAACCGTCCGGCATCTCTGGAGGGGAAAACGAGGAACCATTGAAGCTGTTTATAGTAAGGATGGGACTCTGTTGAACTCAACTGGGGAGGTAATGGGACGATAAAAGGAGAACTTTGAGGATCTCTTGAAGCCAACTTACCCACCCGCTGGATAGAGACAGAGCAGGAGGATGATGGAGGATCAACTTCAAGTTCCCTTTAGGAGGTCACTGAAGTAGTCAAAATGATGAGATCCGTCAGCCTACCTTAAAAGGTCTACTCGAAAGGTGCTGGAAAGGAGGGTCCGGCCAATAGTCCAACCACACATTGAGGAGGAACAATGTGGATTCCGTCCTGGTCCTGGAACAACAGACCAGCTCTTTATGCTTGCAAATACCCTGGAGGGGTACTGGGAGTCTGCCCATCCAGTCTGGATTTTTTTTTGTAGATCTGGAGAAGGCTTATGACCGAGTCCCCCGGGATATATTGTGGGAAGTTCTGTGGGAGTATCAGATAAGAAGGTCACTACTCAGGGCCATCCAATCTCTATGCCCAAAGTGAGAGTTGTGTCCGAGTTTTGGGTAGTAAGTCAGACTCTTTCCCAGTAGGGGTTGGTCTCTGTCAGGGTTGCTCCTTATCACCTTTCCTGTTTGTGATCTTCATGGACAGGATCTCCAGGCGTAGTCATGAAAGAGAGGGGTTGTAATTCAGTGAATTTAGGGGTAAATCCCTGCTTTTTGGAGATGATGTGGTTCTGTTGACGTCATCAGTCTCTGACCTCCAACACTCACTGGATCGGTTTGCAGCCGAGAGTGAAGCAGCTGGAATGAAGATTAGCACCTCTAAATCAGAGACCATGGTTCTAAGCAGGACACCAGAGGTTTGTCCAATCCGAGTAGGGAATGAGTCCTTACCCCAAGTGAGGGAGTTCAAGAATCTCGGGGTCTTGTTCTCTAGTGAGGTGAGAATAGGGCATGAATTGTACTGGAGAATTGGAGCTGCTGGAGTGGTATAGCGCTCCCTTTACCAAACAATAGATACCAAGAGAGAGCTGAGCCAGAAGGCCAAGCTTTCGATCCACCAGTAAATGTTTGTGCGCACTCTCTCCTATGCCCATGAAAGCTGGGTCGTGACTGAAAGAACAAGATCACAGATACAAGCCTGTGAGAATAGGTTTCTTAGAAGGTTGTGTGGTGTCTCCCTTAGAAATAGGGTGAGCAGCTCAGACATACGTGAGGGACTCGGAGTAGAGCCGCTGGTCCTACAAATAGAAAGGAGCCAGTTGAGGTGGTTCGGGCATCTAGTAAGGATGCCACCTGATCGCCTCCCAAAGGAGGTTTTTAAGGCACGTCCAGCTGGAAGAAGGCCACGGGCTAGACCCAGGACCAGATGGAGGGATTATATCCCCACATTGGCCTCGGAACGCCTTGAGATACCCCAATCAGAGCTAGTGGATGTTGCAAGGGAAAGGAAAGCTTGGAGGTCCCGGCTGAAATCTGCTACCTCCGTGACCCAGAGCGGTTGGATGACTATGGATGGATGGAAACATTTATTGAGCACTGGCTTACGTGGTGCAATTATGTCAGAGATAAATGGTCTGATTGTATTTCTTTACTTTAGTGAAGATGATTCCTCCCTGTTTTATCTTTAGCTTTGTTCCTATGGTATTGTTTTTTGTTTGTTCTTTTGTGTCTTTGTTTGCTTATGTTGTTTCAATTTCTATACTTGAATAAATAAGAAAATAATTATATTGTTTGCCATATGCATAGAACCTGAAAAAGTGAAATATCTGTATGTGAGTTTCTGAACACTAATAAAATGAAATTGTAAAAAAAAGTTCCTATTATCTCAATTTGGGCCACACACATTTGCCAACACCAGGTTATTAGCCACAATTCTACCTGTAACAATTACAAAGTGTCCATTAGATCTGAAATGACAGTGGATATTGAGAGGGGCATTTTTTTATGAATTAGAATTGCTCCCCTGCGCCTCTTGCTTGAAAATGAGGAATGATAAAGAAGCCCCAACCAAATTCTACGAAAGTTTAACATGACCTAATGGCTTAATGTGAGTCTCTTGGAATAAGGCTATTTAAGTCTTGAGGGATTTAAGATGGTTAATCACTTTGTTATGCTTAACAGGAGAGTTGAGGCCTTTAACATTCCAGCTTGTGAATCGAACTGCACAACTTGGTGCACATGAGACTGTACTAGCCATATAAAGGGATCAACGGTATTATTAGCTATGTTTCCTCCATGTGTGCCCCCACCCATCCCTGCCGATGACTCAGAGTCAGATCCAGAGAGAGGAAAAAAGGTACCATAAGCAACCCAGCCTCCCACCCAAACCCCATTGCTGCCTCTAGAAACAGCAGAGTGAAACTCATTGATTCACTGATCATCGTCTTTTGCTACTTCCTAAATCTATCAAGCTGATCTGACGATTTAAACTTATAGAAATGCATTACATCTTAAAAACCTCAAAGGGCATTTCTAACCTAGTAAAATAGGCATAACATTTATTTTGGACATTGCTGACGGTGAAAACGTGACAGTTTACCCTGAAAAAGTGGAACATTTATAAATATCTTGGTGCATGCTCAATAATCACGCTATGGAAAAAACAAAAAGAGGTTGATCAGTTCAACCGGATCAGAGGTTTATTCAGATAAGTTTTGTCATTCAACCTGGTGACTTCTTCAGTCTGAGCTAAGTGCAAGCATTCCCCCCCTTACATTAATACAGGACAACAATAGGCTCGGTTCATATGGAAGTTGGGTGATCAACTGCACATTCAGTGGCAATGAACACCATTCACAAAGGATTGGGGAATATTTGCAGTCACGGTATTGTAAGATGTGGATTCCCTGGATATGAAGTCTTGAGTCTATGTACTCCACGTATAAGGGGCAATACTACAGGCAGAAGCATGGGTGTGTTATGGGTTCCCCTGTTTCTCCTATAGAGGTCAACTTCTACATGGGGGTTGTAGAGAGGAAGGCTCTGGCATCATATCCAGGGAATCTGCCCACTTACTGTCTTGATGCATGCTCAATAATCTAGGTATGGAAATCACAAAAAGAGGTGAATCAGTTCAACTGGATCAGAAGTTTATTAAGAAACATTTCGTCACTCACCAGGTGACTTCTTCAGTCTGAGTGGAAAAAAAGTTCCCCTCCTTATAAACAGTACCTTGATGCCACACAACAATAGGCTGGTTTCATATGCCAGGAGGACTGCAGGGACTTGCACATCAGGGAGACCAAACAGACGCTGGCTAAGAGGATGGCACAACCCAGGAGAGCCAACACGTCAGGCCACGACTCTGTGGTCTACACACATCTACAGGCTAGTGGCCACTCATTCAAGGATTTAAAAAAAAGATTCCCTTATCAGTCCCCCCCGAAATTTGGATTTCTCTGCATTTTTGACCCAACCTATTGTATAGGAGCAGTGAGCTGCCAACATATGGCGCTCAGGGAGCAGTTAGGGGTTAATGTCTTGCTCAAGGACACCTCGACATGTTATATGCAGGACCGGGGATCGATCCTGCAACGTTCCGATTGCCAGACGACCGCTCTACCCACTGAACTATGCCGCCCCGATATGATGATGTTCACATCTTTGAAAGGGAGGAACGCTGGTTTGAAAAGGGGGTAGAAAGAGGCCCTATATGTAAAGAGGGAAGGACCATCTTTGAATAGGGGTGGTGGCCTGAGAGTATATCCGTCGGCGTCTTACGCGATTGCAAATATTCCCCAATCCTTTGGGGAATATCCTTTGGTTTGTACCCTTGCTTGTAAAGTTGCACCATGGAGCTTTTGTACTCTGCTCTTTGCTTCAACAAATCACTGCTGTAGTCTTCATAGACTTGGATCTTCTGCTCCTTGTAGAACAGCTCACCTCATCAACGAGCCTCACCGATGAGTAGATCCTTAACTAGGAAGCAGTGTAGGCGAATGATGAAAGGTTGTGGTTTATCTCATATGGCAGGCTTGGGTGCAAGGCTCCAGCAATCACAATCGAGCTCAGGTGTTGAAGAAAGGACCTCCTTGCCAAAGACATCAACAAGTGATTGGGAAAGGAATGTGGTTGGTCATGAACCTTCAAGTGATTCAGCTGGCCAATAATCCTGATGTTTAGGCCCCTACTGCGCCCCTTCCGGTCAGCTAACTTAGTTTTCAGCTGCATGTTATCTTGTTGGGAGGGTAAAACATGCTTTCTGTAGTTGTTGTAGATGATGGTCTAGCTCATTAAGAGTTGTCTTCCAGAGAATCAACTTTTCCCCATGGCCTGCTACAGTCGAATTCAAGCTGTCCATTGTTCTTTTCAATACATCAAAAGATAACTTAGTTCACTTGTTTCCATTTTATTCTCTTCAAATTCACTTTTTCCCTTAGATAATTCCATGTGTTTTTGGAAAAGCAACATTAGCCAGTTTTTTTAAAAACTTTGTGAATAATGGTAAAGTTCTTAATGATCATGCAACTAAGTCTGTAAATTAGTTCAGGCAGAATGTAGCGGTGCTCTTGTTCACTTAGTCAACCAATCAGATATGTGTCTGGTAAGCTGGTCAGCCATCAGAGTTACACCATGCCGTAATCCTACTAATTGGCTGCTGTCTGTTGTCTGTGCATATTGCTCCCATCTAAGCATATTCTTTGGGTCCCACCAGCTCCCCAGCATCCACAAACAAGCTCTATTACTAATTGTTTCCTGAAAATTTGTAATGATATCAGAGCCCTCAAGAACTGGTTGAATTTGAGCCTGGATGCCCAATTTAGATATGCTGCATTTCAATAGAATGGCTTTAATTTACACACAGGTTCTTTGGTTGAATTAGTAAAAACCTATAATGAGTCAATACATTTACAGAACTTAACACCTAGCACACATACCTACCAAAGAATATGACAGCTGTTAAAGAAGAATATTAGTAGCTGAACTAAATAGCTCCACCAACTATGTACCACCACCATGTAAATAAATAAATAAAATAAATGATTCCCTTATCAGTCCCGCAAGGGGAAATTTGTTCTCTGCATTTTTGACCCAACCTATTGTATAGGTGCAGTGAGCTGCCAACATATGGCGCTCGGGGAGCAGTTAGGAGTTCAGTGTCTTGCTCAAGGACACCTCGACATGCTGTATGCAGGACCGGGTATCAAACCTACAACCTTCCGATTGCCAGGCGACCGCTCTACCCACTGAGCTATGCCCACTGAGCTATGGGTAATCGAGAAAGAGTTATCAAACTGTTGAGACAGGGGGTCGCGGTAACTCAGGGATAGATCGTGTGCTTCAGGATCTGAGGAGCCTGAGGTTGCAGGTTCGAACTCAACACAGGGTGTCAGGAAAGGCATCTAGCCTTAATCTCCCACACCTACCCTGGAATGGAATGATGACCTCTCCAGGGTGTTTGCATCTATGCACTTGATGTATGTCGCTCTGGATAAGAGGATCTGTTAAATGCCTGTAATGTAATGTAATGTACCTGTTGACGATATTTTTTTCTGGAGGATCAGGGCCAGTATCCGCCAGCAGCAGCAATTTGTCCACCTAGAATATGAAACATGATATAATGATAGATTAGCATTGAATAGGTCAGAATTGAAGAGAGTTCATGGACTAATGAAATAAAAGATAAGGTACTCCTTTCTTAGTCCCACAAGGGATATTTGCAGTGTCAGAGTAGCAAAGTGAAAGAAAGACGAAGGCATACGAAAAATCCATCCATCCATCGTCAGCCGCTTATCTGGTGTCGGGTCGCGGAGGTAGCAGATTTCAGCCGAGACCTCCAAGCTTTCCTTTCCCTTGCAACATCCACTAGCTCTGATTGGGGGATCTCAAAGTGTTCCCAGGCCAGTGTGGAGGTATAATCCCTCCATCTGGTCCTCGGTCTACCCCGTGGCCTTCTCCCAGCTGGACGTGCCTGAAAAACCTCCTTTGGGAGGCGATCAGGTGGCATCCTTACTAGATGCCCGAACCACCTCAACTGGCTCCTTTCTATTTGTAGGACCAGTGGCTCTACTCCGAGTCCCTCACGTATGTCTGAGCTTCTCACCCTGTCTCTAAGGGAGACACCAGACACCCTCCTAAGAAACCTCATCTCAGCTGCTTGTATCCGTGATCTTGTTCTTTCAGTCATGACCCAGCTTTCATGGCCATAGGAGAGAGTAGGCACAAACATTGACCGGTAGATTGAAAGCTTTGCCTTCTGGCTCAGCTCTCTCTTGGTAACAATGGTTTGGTAAAGGGAGCGCAATACTGCTCCAGCAGCTCCAATTCTCCGGTCCAACTCATGCTCCATTCTCCCCTCACTTGAGAACAAGACCCCGAGATACTTGAACTCCCTCACTTGGGGTAAGGACTCATTCCTATTTGTTTTGTATAGAGGAAAATAAGCATGTCACCCCCTACAAGTTCTGGCTCCCATATACTGGTTATGTGATCAGAAGGCACAAAGATTAGTCCTCTTGCTTATTTAGTACTCATAATTTAGTACTCGTTACCTGTATAAAAGACACCTGTCCACAGAATCAATCAAATTCATCAGATTCTAAAATCTCCACAATGGGCAAGACTAAAGAATTGTCTAAGGACATCAGGAACAAAAATGTAGCCCTGCACAAGACCGGAATGGGCTACAAGACCATTGGCAAGTAGCTTGGTGAGAAAGAGTCAACTGTTGGTGCCATAATTAGAAAGTAGAAGAAACACCGATTGACCATCAATCTCCCTCAGTCTGGGGCTCCATGTAAGATCTCACCTCATGGGGTGAACCTGATCATGATAAAGGTGAGGGAACAACCCAGAACAACAGGGCAGGAGCTTGTTGATGATCTCAAGGCAGCTGGGACCACAGTCACCACGATGACCATTGGTGACACACTATACTGTAATGGATTGAAATCCTGTAGTGCCTGCAAGGACATTGCAGGCCCATCTGAAGTTTGTCAATGAGCACCTGGATGATTTAGAGGAGGCTTGGGAGAATGTGCTGTGGTCAGAAAAGACTAAAATCGAGCTCCTTGGCATTACCTTGACTTGCCGTGTTTGGAGGAAGAAAAAGCTGACATGGGCCCCAAGAACACCACCCCCACCATCAAGCATGGTGGTGGCAACATGATGCTATGGGGCTGTTACTCTGCTAAGGTGACAGGACGACTCCACCAGATCAAGGGGAAAATGAATTGGGCCATGTACCAGGAAATCTTGGGTGAGAACCTGCTTCCTTTAGCCAGGACACTGAAAAGGGGGATTGGATGGATGTTTCAGCATAAGACATACGGCCAAGGCTACAAAGGAGTGGCTCAAGAAGAAGCACATTAAGATAACGGAGTGGCCTAGTCAGTCTCCAGACCTTAATCCTATAGAGAATCTGTGGAGGGAGCTGAAGCCTCAAGTTGCCAAGCAACAACCTACAAACATTTAGGATTTGGAGAGGACCTACAAAGAGGAGTGGGCCAAAATCATTCCTGGGATCTGGCAAACATAGTGGCCAACTACAAGAAACCTTTGACTACTGTGCTTGCTAACAAGGGTTTCTCCACCAAGTACTGAGTCATGTTTTTCTAGGGGTTGAAATTCTTATTTTCCTTAATGAAATACAAATACATGTTAAAAATTCATATACTGGGATTTTCCGGGATTTAAAAAAAAATTCTGTCTCTCACTGTTAAGATGAACCAACCATGAAAAGTATAGACTGTTCATTTATTTGTAAGGGGGCAAAGTTAATAAAAAGTCTGCCAGGGGTGAAATACTTATTTTCCCCACTGTATAATTAACCCGTTTTCTGCAGGGCTAGGGATCAAACCACAATTTTCCGATTAATAGAGCACAACCCTACCTCCTGAGAATGCTGTCCCTGAGGCAAAATATGTGCTACAACAATTTAAATGCATTCATTAACACAACAAATCAGTAAAAATATTAAACCGAGTTCTACAGTATCCTACATTTGATGTTTGAATCATAAAACTGTTATTTATAGTTGCTACTGAGCCATTTGACCATATACGAACAGTAATTGTTGTTTTGGGGTTTATTGACAAAAGTAAAACAGAATGAAAATGAGTAAAATGATCAGCAGGCAGGGAGTGGTGGTGCTGTTTTCTCACACTCCTCCAGAACCTTTCTTTTGGCACAGGTAGAGAGCTTCCATCCAGACAGTTCAGATTTGAAATTACAGTATAAGAGAACAGCACGCAAAAGTAACAGAAACAGTGGGCATCACCCTCCAATATCAGGAATGAACATATCAACTTTGAACGTATGAGTTGACAGGGCCACAACAGGAATTATTACTTCTGAAATGAAGTGGGTGTTTTTTCATCTGCTTTGACTGGTTCAGTTTAGAATATTTGTAAGGGATTTTTGATTTTGATTTTAATTTTGGATCAAGCTGAGGTGAAAGGTTCAATGGTTGTAGCTCGAGGCCAGATATGTTGGATATTTGCAAATGCCTGTCCACTTCACAGTCGAGTTGAGCGTGCAGTGCATGCAGACCTAGTAGGTGGGTGGGTGGCTGAGTGCGTGCTGAGGTGCAGTGTTGTATGTGCTTATGTATGAGGTAGAGCTCTGAAGAGGAGGGTCATGCTAGAAGATGTACACAGGAAGATTATTTGACTCCAAAACCCATGCCGATCAACATAATGTGAGAAAACAACATCACATTTTGAGATAAGTGCCACTTTTGAAATAGAGAAGGCAGTAAGAATGGCATTGATCAGGGGGAATAAACAAAAAAGATCAAGAGCACATAAAACGGGTTTAAAATAAATCTGTGAGAGACAGAGAGAGACATAGTATAGCTTGTGCAACACTTGGTTTTCGTTGTTGGTGGTTTTTGTACCAGGTGCATGCAGGTAGGTGGATGAAGGTGCAGAGAAATGATCAGAAGAAACGAAACATCAAGACATCCTGAAACTGAAATATTTTTTGAAGTACTATTAAAAACTGAAACACTCACATCTTAAGATATTTTAAAAATAGTTTAGTAGGAAACTCCTGAATGGGATTCAATGTACTTTGGGACCACACAGCAGACAGATAAGGATACTCCACACAGGAGCACTGATGACACACGAGGAGATAGGACAGCCAATATGGCGCTCAAAGAATAAAGCCAACGCACTTCACAAAATAATCTCACATCACTCCAAAACATAAAATTACTGAAGCACAAGAGTGCACACCCTTGAAAATCTACAGCCAACACAAACATCTGAAACCAGAGGGAAGCCTGCGACACACACTTCAGTACCTTTCAAATGTGCAATACACACAACACTGCCACACGGGACTGCATACCTCTCAAACATACAAAGCCATACCTGTGAAGACACAGGTCTGTACAATTTTTTTCTGAACAATATGAAGCAGGCACATCACAGCAGTATGTGTAGTTCAACTCACATATGAAGGACACATTACTTCAAATGTATCACATTAGGATTATGTTTTGTAAGACAGTGCTCTCGTAAGCCCACAATAGACCGTGGTCATGCAGCATGTCAGGGTCCCAGATTGACACCATCAAAATACTGGCGGCCTGTCTAATGGTGCACTGTGCACCCCCAGGGTAGTCAATATAACTATGTGGTAGTTATATAGCTAAGATGGCCGAAGCCTGACTTGATACATGATGGAATTATTCACTTGTTTATCCCAAAAGCAAACAGTTAATCAAAGACATGAACATTTTATATGCAGTGTCACTATGTGTCATTTGCACACAATCCCTTTATGATTAGAGAGCACTGCTTTAAATAATCCTCTTTGAAGGTGCTTTTATGGACTCTTTGGTTTTAAACGATAGCGATTTTATATGCAAAGGTCCAAAAGCACTGTGGCAATGCACACCAGAATACAGAGGACAGCAGCTAGGATTTAGAAAGGAGAGACAGAAAGAGAGACAAAGGAAAAGTCAAAAGAAGTAGAAAGTTAGCCAGGCCTTTTCATCCCTGGTCTCATAATGGGACTTATCCCTCTCTGCTCTGTTGTTTTGCCACATTTTGCAAATTCCCTCCCATTTTGCTGAGGAGGCAATGGCATTTTACTTACATCAAATAACCTTTCTATATACACCTCCTCATTGACCTTGTCACGCAGCATGTCCTGAGAGTGGCGCACAAAGGTCACATAGCCATCAGCCACATCCATCCCAGGTTTCTGCAAAAAAAAGCATACACAGACATAGATTGTAAACAGACACCTGTTCAGTACTGATTATCAGCTGTTGGGTCATGGATCCTGCCTAAGTTTCAAGTGATTTTCCAATGGTGTTGTAACCCATGTCATCTGTCTGTCAGCCTGAACACCACACGGACAGACAGTCTCTGAACTGTGTTTTCTTGTTGCAAATGTATGTTCATTCTGGGGCAGATGGAGGGAGTAGACCATCATACAATTGAGGGACAGGGACGATGGATGATGAGGGATGTTGTGTTGATGTGAAGGGTCCACTGAAGCAATTTTGTATTTGTGATAATGGACTTTACAAATAAAATTGACTTGACAAGACTTGACTTGACACGGGTGGCTCTGTGCTCAGAGGAGCCTATATTCATTGCTGGTTTAACAAGAACATTAACAGTCAAAGATTAAACTTGAAGCTATATGGCTAAAACACACTAAAACACTATTCTATCAAAGACAGTGTATAAAAAAAATTGAATTATCAAAAATGATAGAACATTGCTGAGTTTAAACATCCATGTGCCACCAC
>OMLC01014517.1:1236-21267 GCA_900302585.1 Regalecus glesne | reverse complement strand
GGGGGGGGGACCGGAGCAAACCCGAGAGCAGCTAGCGTGAATTCCTCCGCCCCGGCTGGAGGAGTCGATATCATCTGCAGAGCAAACTTCCTGGCCTTCCTCCCCACGCTGGCCTTGTGGGGATGTGGACGCGGAAATGCCCTCTCTGTTTATAACAACGGCGAGAACGTGCCCCGGTGTCTGTCTGACTCGTGTGCTGTGTGTGGTCTGTGTTGGCCGAGTGCTTGGCTGCTGTTTTTGCCATTCACTGAGGCTGTGTGTCTCCCTTTAGGAGAGCCTGAGGCACCTAGTTACCCCCTCAGTCCTCGTGTTGTTGTGTTTGGTACGTAACTGTCTCCGGATTAACCCCCATGTGCCTGTCTGTCTGCTCCCATCCATGTGCCTGTCTGTCTGCTCCCATCCATGCACCTGTCTGTCTTCTTCTATCCACGTACCTCTCTGTCTGCTCCCATCCATGTACCTGTCTGTCTGCTCTCATCCATGTTCCTGTCTGTCTGCTCTCGTCCAACTTCCTGTCCGTCTGCTCTCATCCATGTTCCTGTCCGTCTGGTTCCATCCATGCACCTGTCTGTCTTCCTCTACCCATGTATCTGTTTGTCTATCTGTCTGTCCACCTGTCTGCCTGTCTGTCCTCAACTGGATCATGTAACCACATGCTGCTCATGGGATTGGACTTTATTGGCACACTGTTAAGACAAACAAATTGGTAAAGTTTCACGAAGGGGCACCATTTTGAACACCATCCTGAACCTGAACCATCGCTTTAACAACATGCTTCCGTTTCCATGACGCTGTTCTGTGCAACACATCCCCCCCTCCTCTGCCTCTCTCTTTCAATTCAGCTGATCTGAGATCTCCTGGACGGAATTTGGCTCATGTCAACTCCGTTCAAAATTGGGTCAACGATCACCAAGAGTTACCAAAGTGATCGGGAGTAAAACAGAGGAGATGAGAACGTCTCAGAGGATGAATTTAGAGACTGAGAGGTTTCTATGTACATGTCATGGTCAGTCCCCACGCTGTGGGTGAAGCTAAGATGAGAAAACTTAACTGGTTGTCTGTCTGTCGGTCCATCCGTCCATTCAGATGCCCTCCTGGCTGACTTGGAGAACACCGGCTCTCCTCTGGCCAGGCGACCTGTCCTGCTGACCTCTGAACCTCCGCAGACCTCAGGCCCTCCTACCCAGGACTCCGTCCAGACCAGGCCGCCTCCGCCGGCCTACACACCTCAGCAGGTAAGAGTGTCATCAGCAAACAGTGGTTTGTCCAAGGGTTTAATGGGAGGGCAGACCTGTCCTGCATTCTCATCACCAGGTACTTTTAGCTCCTTATGTAAAGGGGATGTTTCCACTTCCAAAGTCCCTCAAGTCCTGGTGGATTTTCTACCGTCGGCTGACAAAATATCCACGCGTAGAAAGTGGATTTTAGTAGTTCTAACGTTCCTCTTTTAAAAGTGCTCCTCCTAGTTCTGCTTCAACCTCAGCCGGTCTTTATTCTGACACTCATGAATAGTTTCAAAGTGTCCCTGAGCAAGACACTGAACCCCAAACTGCTCCAGCCCTGAGATGAAATGGTGACCTGTCATGACCCCCGGGACCCGACCTCTGATGAGCATCTCAGGGGTTGAGCAGTTCGGGGCTCAGTGTTTTGCTCAAGGACACGTTGACATCTTTTCTTGTCACTTAGAAATGGAAACGTAGTCACTGAATGCTTTAACGTAATAACGACACGTCATTCAAGGTTCAATAAACAACCTTTGTCCAACTTTCAGACAGTTGCATCCGCGATGAAGTCCAATGGTTCCCACAGCTCCAACCCGGAGAAGCTGTACAGGTAAGCCCGTCACAGCTTCTGAGCCTCTCCTCTCTTCTCCTAATGGATGGGTCTGCTTCCCTCTGCCCGCAAACGGAGAAACCATCCCCATCCGGGCGACACAGACTATGAAAAGAAAACATTTGGCGTAGAACAAATGGACCAATAAGGTGGCATAACTTACTTACCGACTTAGCCCTAAACCCAGTTAGGAGTCATGTGGCTCTAATACCAGACTGGAAACAACATGTAATTTATTATTATCTCCGGGTTATTGAATTATAGAATAACTTTCCCTCTCCGGGGAGATGAGAGCATCTGCTCACCAGATGGCAAATCTTAGGACACGTGTCTCTCCAGATGAGGTCCTGATTTTCAGTGTGACAGGCGGCCTGTTGAGAAGGATTTCTATGAATGGGTTGTAAATCCAGGGAGCAGTAAGGACACAGAATGGGACTTCATTGAGGAGGCCTGGTGTGAGCCTCCTATAGAGGGCGCCACTCACCCTCTCCCTGACCACGTGGTGCTGCATGTCAGAGTCAGTCCGTTTATAGGCCATGTGGGTTTTCACCACATGGAGTTTGACTCTGGTCTCATGGCTCTCACGGTGTACAGAGGATGACAACAAGCCTCTTGACTTAACTTGACTTTGTGGGGAGAGGGATGATAGTGGTGGTCTAACAGCAGGAGGGGACCTCACACAGTTCCAGGGATCCATGTGAGGATTGGGGCCAGCTGGTCAGCATAGCCATCCTGACCTAGTGGGTTCCTGGTCTTCTGTCTGAGGAGGAGCTGGCTCACGTCCTCAACACAGATCCTGACTGTGGCCGGGGAGTCAAAATGACACTAGCTTCATACAGGAGCCACGATGGCCTTCTCTAGATTTAGTGTTTGCATTGGTGACGCAGTCTATATACTTCACCCCAGATGGGACTCGAACCCACAATCCCTGGCTTAGGAGGCCAGTCCCTTATCCATTAGGCCACTGGAGCTGCTGTGTCATCTGCCTGTAACAGCTTGTTTTAGCTAGCATTGCTTCTTCATCTGTGCCATAGGCTCTCAGTTTTGGATCCCCTCCCACACCTTTTACTGAGTTCTGATCCCCTCCTTCCAAAACGCTTTACTGACTCGTGTCTCGGTGAGCACCGGAGATGAGTTTATTGAGAGCCAGTGTGGCGCCCGCAGGATAATCACATAACTTCTGGGAACAGTCAGAGTGAATCTGCAGCTGCAGCTGGAAATCAAATCGGCCGTTCCGATGACCAAAAAGCCATTTAGACTTTTCTGTGTCTGGATAAGCATGAATGTGCTCACACAAGGATTAGTTATCTACTTTTCTGGATGGGTGGTTGTTGTCACATTGTGATTTTTATTTGGACGTATGGAACGCCAGTCGACTGGGCACGTGTTTCATGGTTACAGTATAGACAACAGAATCCTGCTGGTGGGGCTCAAGGTCCAAGTGTTGGTAAATGATGACCAGCCAGGTCAAAGGGCACCAGGGTTTATGTGTGTTTCAGTCAGTCTGGATGTCAGTGTGTGTGTTTCTTATTTGGAGCTCCCTTGACCGGCTGTAAAGGGAATTGAAGTTGGTGTGTTTGATGATGATGATGGTGATTCTGCTAATTAGGAGGATAATTGTGATGATTGTGATGATGGTGATGATAAGGATTATAATAATGTTGTTTTTCCATTCTGTCTGGCACCTCCCAACCTCACCCCACAGCACGGTGTGTAAACCCCGCTCCCCCCGTACAGCTGAGCCCCCCGCCTTCTCCTCCTCCTCCCTCCTAGGTGGGGGTCTGAGCGAGCTGGACCACCTGTTACAAGAACTCAATGCTACCCAGTTCAACATCACAGGTCAGTCTGTGTGTGTGTGTGTGAGTGTGTGTGTGTGTGAGTGTGTGTGTGTGTGTGTTTGTGTTACCCTGTGGGCAGTAGGGGTATTAGTGGTGATTTACTTCAGTCCTCATAAACAAGAATTTTCAACAGTTGTCCTGAGCTGTTGAATTAAAAGGAAAGCAGAAAACATTGACTGAGAAGATGCAGGCTGAACCTTTCTTGAACCCGTGTTACATCGCATATTTTAAGAGCCTGCGGTAGCTCAGTGATAGAGTGTGTTCCTCTTGGGTTCAATCCCACTGAGTTTCAGGAAGGGCATCCGACCTTAATTCCCCCCAAACTCCACTTAAGTCTGTGTCCACCCCCACAAAGTGGGGACTAATAGTCATAGTAATGTTTGTCTGTGTCTGTGTATGCAGTGTGTGTATAACCCGTTTATAGTGTGTATATACAGAATGTGTTTGTAACCTGTGTGTGTGTGTGTGTATGTCTGTGTTGGTTTGTCAGATGAGATCTTGGCTCAGTTTCCCTCCAAAAAAGAAGAGGAGAATTTGAAGGACAAGACTCCGCCCCCTTCCTCCAGGTACCTCTGTGATTTAAGCAGAAGCCCCATAGGGGGCGCTCTTTACTGTCGTCAGCTCAGCAGGATGAGGCCAGGTCACACCATGATGAATAGTATTGACCTGTGACCAGGCCCTCCATAACTATCTAACTAAATATAGATTTAGATTTAGTTCTTGTCCTTTTTCAAAAAGTGTCTTGAGAAATGTTCTTCATCATAGTTTCTCATAGCTTTTCACCACGGGACCCTGACCCCTAACCCCCTCACATCCCAAGTGTGGGAGGGAATCTCTCGATGCACATCAACAGAATATCACAATATTGTCAAAGTCACAGTCCCGTAGTCAGCTGATGGGCTGGCTCATCTCTCCGTGTTATATCAGACTGTATGAAGATAAATCCTGGATGTTGTGTTTCAGTTCCGCCAAGCCCTCGGCCACCTCTGCCACACTGGAGCTCGACAAGCTGATGGCATCTCTGTCGGACTTCAGGGTCCAGAGCACAGTAAGAGTCTCCCTGAAAACACAGGGTCAGGGTTATTTTACATTGGAATGAGGGGTACACGTGGATGAGTTGCAGTCTGTGTATGTTAAAGAGGCACTAAACTGAGACTATGCACCTTGTCGGACATCTCTGTCCTCAAACTCCGAGAAACTGACAACACAGTACGGTGAAGAGAGTCCAGTTCATGTGTCACCATTAGTCCCCGTGTTGTGGGGATGGACACGGCTTAGATGGAGTTTTGGGATTAAGGCCAGATCCCCTTCCTGATGCCCTGGAATGGGTTTGGACTTGCTGCCTCTGGCTATGGCCCCCTACCACAATGCCTTTGACCTTTTAAGAGAGGATTTTTTTCTTCTTTGCTCTCCTTCTCTTGTTCTCTTGTCCCACAGTAGCCATGTCTAGTAGAAGGTTCAAATCCCCAACACTCCTGTTTGACAGCTTCTTTTGTCTCTTTTCTATTAGCCAGCTGCACCTGTCAATCCAGTGGTCTCCGCCCCACAGCAGCCTGTCCCGCCCCCACAAGCCTCATCTGGCGGCTCATTGGACAGCATGCTGGGTCTACTACAATCAGACCTGAGCAGACAAGGGGTTCAGACCTCCTCCAAGGGGAACTGTTCGGCCTGTCAGAAGCCGGTAGTCGGGCAGGTAGGAAGATTTTCTGAATTTAAACCTCCGACGAACCCGAAATAAGTGCTCCTGGCAGACAAGGTGACGCCACTGTAGAAGTTAAAAACTAGAAATCTAAGCCAGGGATTTGAACCAGTGACAGATGACATTGTTGTCTCCGTGACCTCTGACCTGGGGCCTCTCTCTCCCACAGGTCGTGACAGCATTGGGCAGGGTGTGGCACCCGGAGCATTTTGTGTGCACGGAGTGTGAGATAGAGCTCGGCAGCCGTAACTTCTTCGAGAAGGACGGCAGACCGTTCTGCGAGTCCGACTACTTCAGCCTCTTCTCTCCCCACTGTGCACAGTGCAACAAGCCCATTTTAAATGTAGGAGCCCTGCATCTGCCTGTCTCAACTAACGTGTTGCGTGTCGTTTCAAGCTTTGGTCATGACAAAAGCCAGGCCCAAGTTTATTCTCATTCTTTTTCACCTGATTTAGAAAATGGTCACTGCCCTGGACAAGAACTGGCACCCGGAGTGTTTCTGCTGTGTCAAGTGCAGCCGAGCGTTTGGGGAGGAAGGTGAAAACTGTTGCACATCCTGTCCAGAGCCTGAAAGATATACTTAAGTACAGTAATAGAGTATTCATATTTGGTTACTTCCCACCCTGCCATTAAGCTTTCTCTCATTTAATCTCTTTTAGGTTTCCATGATCGTGATGGCAAGCAGTACTGCCAGCAGTGCTTTTTGACCCTCTTTGCATCCCGTTGTGAAGGCTGCACTCAGCCCATCCTTGAGAACTACATCTCAGCCCTCAACTCCCTGTGGCATCCACAGTGCTTTGTGTGCAGGGTGAGAACCTATCCGTCTCTTATAATACCTGTTAACTGGAATACCAGTAACATAAACCAGTACAAACTGGTTCAAATTTCTCTGTGATCCCCTTACTTACTATTGAGCATGCATTAATAATCAACATATGAACTGGAATATTGTCATTTATAATAGTCATCATCTGGAATAAAGTCTATTTTTGGGGGTGCCGCAGTAGCTTAGTGGTGGAATGTGTGCATCGGGAAATGACAAGCCAGGTGTTGTGGGTTCGATCCCACCGCAGGGCATTAGGGAGGGCATCAGGTCTTAATCCCCCACGCTCCGTTAATGATAATGATAATGATAACGTCTATCTTTTGAAATATTGATAAAGTTATCATCCTTGTCGCTGTGACACGTTTGGCCTTGTCACTGAAAGTAGGTTTGGTATTCATTCATTTTATCAGTGGTAGTCTACTTCAGATGGAACTCAAACCAGCAACCTGCTTTGACTCCCTGACCAAGCATCTGTCCTCTGCACAGGAATGCTAC
Organism: Regalecus glesne; assembly: GCA_900302585.1. Taxonomy (NCBI): domain Eukaryota; kingdom Metazoa; phylum Chordata; class Actinopteri; order Lampriformes; family Regalecidae; genus Regalecus; species Regalecus glesne. Next base: position 14,576 of record OMLC01014517.1, on the reverse strand, counting down.
TGTCCCTTTGTTAATGGCAGCTTCTTCGAACACGAGGGCCAGCCACTGTGTGAAGTCCACTACCACCAGTCCAGGGGCAGCGTGTGCCACGCCTGCCAGCAGCCGATCCTGGGCCGCTGTGTAACCGCCATGGGTGCCAAGTTTCACCCGCACCACCTTGTCTGCCACTTCTGCCTCAAGCCTCTGAGCAAGGGATGCTTCAAGGAGCAGGAGAACAAACCTTACTGCCACCCCTGCTTCATCAAACTCTTTGGCTGAGGGGCCAGAAGAGGACCTCCCCCCCAACACCCCGACCCCCCACACATAGGCTACATCAACATAGGAGAGAGGCTGTGCCTGTAGAGTTCACCATCATACCATATAGATGAGGTTGTCTGCCATTGGGTGGAGCTGGTCTCTTGCAAGGTTTCATAGTGAAGTGAGGGAGGGAAGGGGAGGTGATGGGTTGACTGTCATTCCAGATCTTCACCATAGCGACCAAATTCAGCACCAGAAGACACACAATACACATGGTTTGTAAAAATGCTTCATGAAAATGTGTTAGAATATGTCAATTCTCAATGTGCACATTTATCGATTCAAATTGAACACTGACCGGGATTCTTTAGCTAACAGTATGAGGCAGATTTGGTATGAGTTAAAAGATTGTTTCAGCGAACGAGTCCAAAACAAATAAGAACAACTTTTAATATATTTGCTTTACATTGCATTTCTATAAGTCTCCTGTCATCATGTTGTGTGTAACAAAACGAGTACACCATGTATTTGTTCAAGTGCCAAAGAAGCTTTTGCGATATGCTGCCACTTCTATGCAATTACTTCAGAATAAAACCAAAGAGTTTCATAATAATGAGAATAAAAGTCTCCAGATTTCCGTAGAGGCCTCTGATTGGTTGCGTAAGCCGCCCTGCGTGGCCAGCTGGGGGTCATCAGTGTTTTAATGAAGCCCAGTATGTGTGTGAGCAGCCCAGCAGCAGAACAACCACAACTTTTCGTTAGCAGAGAGAAAATCACGTCTAGACACGTAAATGAGCTGCCCGAGAGAAGTAAGTCAGCCTATTTTAAGATAACTTAGTGATCGATAGTTGATGGTATCCCGAGAAGTCTTCTCATCTTGTGTGTAGTTATAAGACCTCCATGTTGGGGTCAATCAGACGGGATGATGCTGTCGTAACCACCTTTGGTGATTTGCTTCTTTCGTTTTAACTGGGTAATCTACATGTTATTTAAGATGGCATTTCTGGTGGAACTTGTAATTCAAACACAGAAGAGAAATGTGTGTACAAACGAACCCGTAGGTTTGATCGTATCCATCCATCGTCAACGCGGCGGAGCCATGCTGGAGCCCATCCCCAGCACTCATGGGGCGAAAGGCGGAGGAACTACCTGAACAGGTTGCCTGTTCATCACAGGGCAGTTAGGGGATATTCGTTCATCAGCTCCGCATAGTTAGGGGCTTTAAAATCAAAGTTAATCTTAAAAAGGTTATTCAGAACTCACAGGAATCTCAAAGGGCTTTTGGCTTTGCTTCACTGCTAGCATTTGGCTTTCTGGCATCATGGGGCCGTACAGGTGTTTCCCTCGTTTTTAACTCACTCCATTACAACATTTGTCCACCATTTTCTGAAACATACCAGGGTTTTTAAAAACTAAATGTATATATATTCTATTTGGTTCTATGTCATGATGAATTAAAGTAGGCCAAATTGGTTAATGAAGCTGCTGGCGCGGATTGATTTCGCCATACGCCGTATAACCTGTGAGATTACTCCGCGCTAGCCAACCAAAGGTCAACGTATTGAACCGGTTCACCTTTCTCTGGCCCCTCCATACTGGTTCCCATAGGAACTTACTGGAATGAAGCAAGGTAGGAAAGACACGACGTCAGTGGTTCTCGGACTTAACTGACCAAACTCCGATTGATTTATTGATTGACTTTGAACGTGTTGAAAATGGATCAAAACCATCCAAATTGAAATGAATGATAAACTTGCAATCCTGCTTCTCTTTAATTTCTGCATCACTATAATTGCACCACAAGTGGGCTATATAGAGTGGAGTGCACTAGGCCATAAAAAGAGCTGTTGAGGGTACACCCTGTAGTTGTTACCCCATCCTCCATGAGCAATATGATACCCTTAATGCTTCTTGATCCAAAATGTGTCTTATTTCTTTTAGTACTGCAATGCTCCTTACAGCTTTACTCAAATATTTTATGAGGTCTCCTACTTCTTATCATACAATGCATCCAAGTAGTTGGCTACACCCATGTCTGCAATTTAGTAAACCACAGAAGTCTCAACCAAGATGAACACATCCCTACATTGCCAAGGGGTTACAGTCTCAAAAGTAAAGAGCATGTATGTAGATGTATTTCTACACCTTCAACAAGCTACGGACTTCTTCTACTACTAAAGCTATTACTACACCCATATCGTCTGTCCTCTGCATCTTCCTCTGTCACAACAGTGACCTGCATGTCCTCCCTCACCACATCCATAAACCTCCTCTTGCATGGCAGCTCCATATTCAGCATCCTTCTCCCAGTGTACCAGCATCTCAACTCCACACATGGTACTTCTGATGTTGCTTTGACAATTTCTAAAGGCATACAGCATCATCTGGAGTACCACCATATGCCATTCTGCATGCTGTCCATTTTATGTGCACCATTGTTTTAGAACCAGTAAAAGATACGAAAATAGTTTGTATCTTCTTCATTTGGCTTCCATATTCTTTATAGCCATGCATGCCATCACTTGGCTACAATGTTGTCTCTCTCTTCCATCCACCTGTTCAGGAGCCAGGGAGTGGGCTCCCACAGGAGCAATGGCTACAGTTTGAGGGGAGCTCGAGTGATGGAGGGGACGACGTTGACACGGATTATGGACTCCTGCAGGTGATGACTGAAGAGGATGAAGACATAAATCTTTACAATGAGGAGACTTTTGGGATGGGTAAGTTTTTTTAAAAACTTTTAATGTACACATGATTTTTCCCTTTTGAAATTAATAAAAAAAAACCTACCTTCTGACTTAGATGACTTGGATGGAGAGAACCCAGGAGAAGATCCTAGTTACTGTTTTCTACCGCATCAAGAGCCAGAACCAACCGTACCACCTCCACTCTCCCCTCCAAGATGGAGGCCCATAACCAAAGGCCCTATGGGGCAGCGAGGCAGGGTTCAATGGGCTGGGGAAGGCAGGACTCAGATGTTTGAGGACCCAGCCGTGATGACTATTGTTGAGGGCAATGTGAACCTGAGGGTAATGGAGACTTCTTTTTAGTTCTTCTTTTTCCAACAATGAGAACATTCTCTTAAATCTTGAATGGTGTTGATAACCGTGCAAACTTTGTGATGCTTTCTGATGTTCTCTGTTCTAAGATCCTTGACACTGCAATACTGGACTGTGGGACTGTTGTTTCTGGGGATGTCTTTGAGCCAGTGAGTGTCTGTATTCTAGCTTCTTTTTTTGGAAACGAAACAAAACTGGGTTTCTTTATAGTGGATATATCTATTATAGAGGAAAACTTTTGGATCAGTACCACAGGTTGATCTTGATGAACAAATACAATTCAGTGGTTCTTATATCTGGTCCTCGGAACCCCCTGACATCAGTTTTCTGTTCTGCCAAGTGTCCAGATATCTGAATGCTTTTTCTTTAGACATATGGGACGTTTATTACCTACAAGGCAGAAAAGAGGATCACCTGTACTTCGGGATGTCGGGGACCAGTGTACAGAATGCAATGTGCAAACTTTCGTGCCTCTAAAAAAATATGCTAAATTTGTAATGGTAATTCTTTCATCCACAGGATGATTCAATGGTATATGTGATGGATGGTAAGAGGGGCAGAGGTCGGCGTATGCCCTCAAACTTCCTGGACTCACTGCATCCTTGGTCCTCCCACAGAGAGAGAGGGCCCCCTAGGGGACCTTACTCCTCCAACAGACCCTTTGGTCAAAGGGGCCTAACTCGCGTCTTTCCTGTGGTGACTTTTACCAAATTTGATATCACACTTCTAAAATACAGATGTCTGATTTCCCACTGAGATTTTCCAGCAAATATTGTCAACGTGCTGTTTTCCCTTACAGATGAATGCAACACCAAGGTCACCCCTCATCTCGCGGCAGCCTTTATCCCCACAACCAGCCTATGATCAGGTCTTTACTTTTGATGTGTGTGTGTGTAACTAACAGGATGATTTATCATCCACAAAACAGCTCCAAGTATAATAACATATTGCCATTGGCTGAAAACTTGAACATCCTTCCTTTGTGGTTCCTGGAGGTAACTGGCACATTGACATCTTTGTAAATGACTACTGTATGGTGAATTGGATTATTTGTTTTTGAACAGAAAACACTGAGAAATGATTTGTAGCTATCTTCAGAAATGTTCCCTTGGTCATCTTTCCTATTGAGACTATTATGTCTGGAATATCAGATATTGAAGTTCTGTTGGCATCCCAAAGTACTTTGAATGAATCCTCTTTGTTGTCCTGAAGTTATTTGGCTCTTGACTTTCATTTTTTTGAATGTTCTTCAGTCTCTCAGCCCCAAAATGATGCATCTCCGCTTTGGCGCACACTCACCAACACCCTTTCTGTTCTACAGCCCCTCATCCAAATCTATGCAGCATTTCAGGTCTGTTAAGTTTGTCTGAAGAATGATCAGTCGGTAGCTAAATGGAAAATACAAACTACATTAAGTGTTGAGTAATAAAACTGAAAATGCAATGGCTTCATCTCAATGAGTGACATCTGTCCTTGATAAGATCTCAACATTTGTCGAAACCTATATGCTTGCCTTGTAAACTTGCCAACATGGCACCATTGCTCATTGAACTTGACTGGAGTATGATGAATAGTGACTGCCTACATCAAGCTTGCTTTTAAGATGAACACTGGTTCTGTTTGTCAATCTGGCCCACAGGTACCCTGGTCCAGTCACTCAGCTACACCCCGAACACAGACGACTTCTTGGTCAGAAACAACAGACGAGGCACAGGTCCTGACCTCACTTTCTTCTGTTTTTCAGTTCTAGTAGATGTGTCCTGAAACATGGAGAAGTTGAACAAAAAAACACCACCTTGTTGTTGAGGTCAGATTTGTAAAGCAACCCAAGGAGTTTTGTCTTGGCGGTATGATTAACGTGGCCATAAGGAAATCACAATGTTTCCAAGAAGCCAAAATATTTTGGGAAGTATCTACACATCCCTGTCCATCCACCCCTGCCCAACAGGATGGGCTGCCACTACCCTGACCTCAATGCAGCTAATTTAGCCGACCTCCATGAAGCTTGTTGCCTGCTCTCCCCCTGTAGTGATGCTCCCCATGGATAATGTCTGATTTGGGATGAGGGGTATCATTCTCTCTCTATCTGTAGAAAATCCGAGAGTTGGGATCCCTACTGTGATCTGATGACTGCCAAAGATAAGGAATGGATCACCAAGTTACAGATGATCCAACTTCAATGTGAGAACCCCTACCTTGAAGACTACTACTACCAGGTAAACGCAACCATAAGGAGAGGATAAGCACTACCAGGGCCACTGACTTACACCAGTGCTCTGCACTTGGTAACCAGAAAAACAGAAACCCCTGTTCACTACCATGTCGGACCACTGTTGGCCCCGATGGCAGCCTTTGCATGCTGGGACAGTAATGCAATGACAATCTTGTGGTATGGAAGTGTTGAAGCTGACCATGCTGAAATCTGTTGTCACAATTCAAGCCCGTTCTCTGTCATTTCTTCACATGTGAGTTAATAGGAGTTGCTGTTGCATACACCAGTTTCTGTAGTGAGACTAATGAAAATGCCAAGGCCCACTCTCCCTGTAGGGACAGGGCTTCTGTTTATTTGGTCACTTGAATGTAATCGGTTATAATTGTTTACTCTGTCACTCTACTTTCCCCAAATAACTGATTTACATATATAGACGTGTGTGTGTGTGTATATGTATCAGCTTCCTCACCTTCCTGTTTGGGGATTTTTTTTTTCATCTCTCTGGTCACCATAGGAGTTCTATCGGCGAATGGAAACCAAGATGGCAGAAGAAGAACTGGGCATCAGAAGCAAAAAGGAGCCACTCAAACTCACCACACCTTACATCTCAAAGCCTGGCTCCTACACACCAGGTTATTTACTCATAAAGTGCTGCCCACACAGCGTGGGGATGGTTTTGGGAATATCGAAACTGTTACGTCATGCCAATAAAGGCATTTTAAAATTTGGTTTCTGGCTGAAGCAGACTTCAGCGAGGTTCAATCCTCTGGTTTCTAGCCAATAGGACTGTTTTGCTACCTGATGACAATCTTAAAAACTAAAACTTTAGATAAACTGAAACAGTATGTCCTTAAACTTATTGTTTCTGTGCATTCCTTCCATTTTGGCCTTTTAAAACAGTGGTGCACATTGAGGGCTCATTGGGTCAGGTTGCTGTGTCAACCTGCTACTCCCCTCGTCGTGCCATTGGTGCCGTTCATGCTCCACCAGTTCAAATTCAGCAAGAGGTGAGACTTCAATATTTTTCTCTGAAAATTGAGTTTCGTTTGCCACGCTGATCCTCACTCTGATACCTCAATCTATAGGAGCCCAAAGACGACAGCCCCAAAGACAACAGCTATCAGCGATTGGAGGTCCTGAAGAAAATTGAACAGGTAAAATGTTTGTTGGGTTGGGATCCTTTCCATTGTCTTCTCCAGTCAGAGCGGTCGGTCATCTCTCCCCTGTTCTCCAGCTGTTCTTGGTACTTTTGGAGGTAGAGGAGGCAGTGAGGATGAAGACCACGGTGGTGGCTGAAGCTACAGGAGAAAGTCAGACTGAAAAAACTCAAAGGAAGGTGGAGCAAATATTCACCCAGCTGCAGCACCATGACCCCCTGTGAGTTCTGCTCTTCACTCCATAAATGTATTGAGACAAAAACTCTCCTGATAAGATTTGTGACGGGCCAAGTAGACCACTGGGCTAATATGACACCAGATAATTGAGTGCAGAGTGATTTTTAATCTATTGATTCTTCTGAACATGATGCTTCTTGAGAGAATGTTTCAGGACTGCTCTAGGTGACATCTTTGGACCTTTTAATCGGTTTAACGGTTTTATTTTAGGGAGACGGGTGTCGAGTTTCTATCTTGTCTGCTGATTCCCAAAGGCAAGAAGCTTCTTGCACGACTTCTCCCATTCTTGGACCATGATTCTGCACTAGAGATCCTGTATGTAGTCTGCACTCATCTGTCCACACTGATGAGTAGAGACACAAATGAGGTAGAGGTTTCTTTTAAGATCTATTTTTCCTTCCATTGGATCAATTTCTTTGTTCTTGAATACAGGTATTTCATTATCAAGCAGTTTGTAAACTACTTTTGTTTTCTCATCACTTTTTCCAGTCTCTTCCGGTGCTCTACTCCCCTCTCAGAACTGTAATTGGAGTCCTGACCTTCAGTCAGCTCATCAAGGTCCTCAGAGACTTTACAGTGACACCGGAGTCCCTAAAGACCTGCGAGTGTCTTACGCTGGCTTGTCAGAACAAGGTCTGTAGTTCCAACAGCCCTTCCGCTCTCACTGAAATAGTTTTGGCTGCACCTGCACTCATTCACTCGGTAGGGGACCAAAGTATGCTGTGAGCACTTTTATCTGTTATGCCTATGGAGCATAGATGGGACACCCAAGTGACATGAGCCATATTTGTGCAGGTTCTCCTACGAAAATAGCTGATTTCACTGCAAACATTTTTGACCCACCACTCTGCTGGGAGCAGGTCCAGATTTCAGTAGGGCCACAGACCCCTGGCTGTGTTGGAGTCGTGTATACTTGAGCAACACTGCTGCCCTGTCTTTTACCTTTTTTTTTTAGCTGTCGTTTGTTCAGTTTAGGTTTAGTCTTAATGTGGCTGTCCTGATTTCTATTCTCAGTTTGGGCTGTCTTTACTTTATGCCCTCCTGTCCCAAGGAGAGAAGCTGCTGTCTTCAGGTGTCCCTCTGGAGCCCAGCATTGGAGACTTTGAGACCTGGTATGGCAGGTCCAGCCCAAATACTCATCCATAAAAACACATATTTAAATGTTCTCTTCATAAGTGTAATTGTGACTGTACTTGCAAATGAATGTATTTGATGGTTATTGTTGCTGGGTTATTTGATTTGATGGCTAAGCCAAAACGGGTACATTTTTTTACAATCTGGTAGGACTCGTCCATTAATTTTTTTTTAAACTGGTGAATAGTGTTGAATGTCTGTAACATGGCAGCTAAATGCAGAAGAAGGGGAGCAGGTTGAATTTGAAAAAGGGAAGTTGTTGTAGCCAACTAGCAGATATGACAGAAGAAGCTCTTCACTGACGAATGCTACATCAATGGCTAAACCATGTTTTGGTTGAACAGTTTGGGGTTGATGGTGGGGAAGGTGCAGACCCAATCACATGGGTATTTTGTTTAATTTTGAATAGATTGGAGGCACAAGTGGTGAAAAACCACTACATTTATCTTTGTGATTGTATCTTTAGTTCATGGGTGTTCCAACTTCACATCTCATAACCCCTATTTTCAAAAGTCAAATCTTTAAAGTATCGTGGCTTAAAGTTGCACGAAAATTGACTTTGACTTGATATAAAGGTGTTTCTGAAGATGAGAATTTTTTTGCTTGTCAAGTGGTTAGAATCTGTCAAATGAGGACATCTTCTTCATCCACAGGACTGACACGATCTTCCAGGTTGCAGGTCAGCTCTCTCAGTGTTCCCTGGTGGAGCCTTTGCTCCTCCCATCCAACCTCCTGACCTTGTTCTGTCGCTACCTGGACAAACGCACCATCCATCAACTAAAGAACAACATGGAGTGAGTCCGCTGGCCTTGGGCATCACTGGATTTGACTTTAGATGTTTTAGTTGCTCAAAAATAACAAGTTTTTTGGATTCTTTTTGATCCAGATCTGCTACTGGTTTCCTGGCTCTTCCATCATAGTGTCAAGTCGAGGGTCAAGGATTTGAAGCTCAGACCATCAGTCTGGGGTTTGGTTGTAGAAGGGGAGACATGAGAAACTCCTCGGGGTTGTCCAAAACACACTGGCTGTGTTCAACCCGTGGATTTGTGTTTACATTAAAACACATTTCCCCTGCCCTTATTTGCTCACTTTTTTGCATGGTCTTAAAACTGTTTCCCTTCAGTACCTTTTTTTCTGTCCTTTAGTCTTCAGCAGATGATGGATTCAAAATTCCTGAATTTTTCCTCCATTTATTTAAAAGACAAACTCAAACCTCCAGAATCAACTTTGGTCATTCCCGTGAGTTCCCCTATGCACTACAGCTGGTAGCTTGGCCGTATGGTAGAGTTGTGATTTTCTTTCCATCAAGCTCCAATACATGTTCAGCAGCTGCCTAACATGGTGTCGGTCTGCAGACTGGTGATCATCAAATGAAACATGCGTTGGTAATTTGGACTGAAGACCTTGGTGAAAGCTGGAGGATTGTATGTACAGCAGCTTCTAATTCTAGAGCTGACCTCAAATGTTAACTATTGCTAAAATACATGATGGCAAAAGCTGTCCTTTTTTTGTTATGTATGCATTGTAAAAATGTTAATAACACAAAATATGCTGCATTTTCAATCTTTAAATGTTCATTTGAACAATTTTTTTTAGTTGATTTGGAAACGGGGATAATTCAAAATGCACTCTTGTTAACAGCACTATGCAACATGAATAAAATGCTTTCAAAAAATCGAAGACCTTTTTGAGATTAAAATGTAAAAATGTTGAATTCAAACACTTGAAAGATAAGTAAAATGTAGCTTAAATCTGATTTATTTGCTACATGAGACTCGTTTTTCCAGAGCTATGTGGATGTAAAAATTAAAACCCAAAGATAATCCTTTAGACCAAATAAGTTTTACGAAGACTGCCAAGTAAATATTAAAGTGCATTTATTTTGGCACTTGTCATTTCAGGATGGAGGTCTGTTAGCTGATATGGGATGTAGGGCTTAAAATGAATAGCAAGCTGAATTGAATCTGACCCCGATTTCAGAATCGTGTGATAGGGTCTCCTGAATTGGGGGGGGGTTGTCCTGTGGTCCAGATGTTCCTCCTCATGTCCCTATGTAGAGCGATTGGCCTCCATGGTGAAGAGACACCAGTGTGAGACATTCCTAGGAAAGACTTGTTGGCCTAGTGAGGAGTTGAGGTTTTGAAACACTTTACTTTAGATTTGACAAAACAATCTAAAAGCCTCAACAAAAGTACAGATTGATATGGCAACAAAATTATGGGTTCTCCCAGTGAAGCCTCATCAGAATAGCAATGACTGCACTTTTCTTGAACTGGTCTCATCAGTCCCCATTTGTATACAGCCCATCTTGCATGCATCAGGACAGCCCTTCTCATGGTTTCAGATTATTGTGGTTTGTGTTCTCCTTGAGACATGCTGGGTGTATCCCAACTCTTGGGTCAAGTCGAGCATTGGAATTCATCCCGGATTGCCATGTCTGAGAGCAAGTATCACACCCAACTTAATGCTTTTGGATGTGATGTCATCCCTGCTTTTTTTTTTTTTTTAATGGATAAAAAACATGCATTGATTTTTATTTTTTCAATCTCCATGAAAAAAGGCACATTATCTGGTTTTGTGAAGGTGTGTCATAAGAAAATAAGTAGTTCGTTTGTCAAATATTTCACCCACAGATGAGCTGCTCTGTTCACAACCAATGAAGGTACTTTGATGTGACCCTCACCTCCAGTCATGTGTGTCCTGATGTTGTCAAGGAATGTGTTTGTTTTTTCTGATGGTTGTCTTCATCTGCTGTTTAGTGCTAGGTGTCGCATAGAAGGGTAAAGACATATCTGGCTGACAGTGTGATGCAAGCAAAATGGCTGCAAGAGTATTGATGATGGGTGTGTAGGAACTACAGTGTCGGAATGATTAAATACTGACAAATATATAATATTGGTGGTGCTATGGCCCCCAAATTTGCCTTGGTATCCCATAAAGGCCTAGGGCATCGCTGCATAGTGTTAAAGACTTGAAGTGAAAACATAAACGGATTTAATTCAATGACCTTTGAACCATTGACTGGTTTGTCACATTTCACTGTGTGATGAAAAAAAGGTAAGGCTCAGGGAAACTTGTATAGTATCTCAATCGGTAACACCAGTTCGGTTTGCAGTTGTCATCATATAGACATCGAGAGGCTGTGAAATATTAAAATGATCTTGTCACGACGCAAGAGTATTTCTCTTTTGTGTTTGTTGAAGGAACTAAGAATATATAATAAAAGGCTGCAGTCTCGAACAGCGTGAGTTCTCATTTTTATACCGGAGCTATTAACATCCCGGACATCGATCCTACACTCAAAACTGTCCGTGTAACAACAAACGACCCCTCTTTCCAGGAACGTATACATAAATGAAGTAAACACTCTTCCCGCTCATCTTTAACTTGTGGTACAGTGACCGAATCCATTCTGCTTACTTTTATCCTCTGCCATTACGATTCGTATCTCCCTTAAAATGTAATTTATAGATGTTGAGGATTTAAATTGAACTGCATACGAGGTTAAACTGGTCTCTTGATGATGGCGGGAGTTTGCCAAAATGGCTCCTTTTGAAACGTACCGGCTGTTTTTTTAATCCATCTTCTTCTAAATGTACGTCGTTTTTATAGGCCGTTTTCTTTGTTATAATTCTTCATTTAATGCGTTATTTTTCAAATAGTGAATGGTAGATTTTCTCAATCTTCTCTAGTCTAGCAACCACTCAAAGCACAGTGCTAGCTATACAGCTACTAGCTTGAAGCCAATCTTGGTTTCAGGCAAGTTATCTGCACGAAGCTAACAGGTTGTTGTTGGTGGTTTTTTTTGGGGGGGGTTGATTATTATTGATGAGTGATAACTGATGAGGGCTTAAGGCGTGAGGACTCAGGGGTTTGGGGATCAGCCAACTGTGTGAGAGGTCCGACAGACGGGGGAGCCCGGACGTTAACCTTCCCTCGACCCCATTAGAAGAGGATCTGGGCAGGAGGTGAGGAATGTGCGTGGAAAGTGAGAAATCTTTCTCTTTTTAGCCCCCTCTAAACACACAAGAGGTCCTTCTCACAGGCAGAGGGGCTTAACAGGCCGAGAGAGGACCAAAGCTCCAGGCTCGATGGAGACCTGAGGGCAGAAAAGATGAAAAGTAGCACTTTCCCCCCAAACGTGATGTAATTTACTTCATGGAATCTGTGACTGTCAAAACCCGACACACCATGATGAGATTAATAAAACATTTTATGGACCAAGTGTTTTTCAACCGAAGAAGCTCAGAAGCTTTTTATTTATTTATCATTATATATGCAGCAAAATGTATTCCCTGTATTAACCCATTCTAGTGTTTAAGAGCAGTGAACAGGCTCAGGAAGCAGTTGGGGATGTCTTGCTCAAGGGACTTTGCCATGCTTTCTGCAGGGGCTGGGGGTTAATAATAATAATAGATAACACACTTTCTGCAGAACCAGGGATCGAACTTGTAAACTTCCAATTGCCAGATGACCACTCTACCCACTGAGCTATGCCACCCCACTAATCATCTGATTAACCAGTGACCAGCCTAGCTCCCGAGCTTTGGCGCCCCACCAAATGGATGTCTTGTGGACAATGTGAGAAAATACAGTGCACCTGTTTTTATGACATTAGTTTTTATTGAATATCCATTTTATTTCTGACCCTTGGTAGTGTTGTGATTGATCTTCCTGAACCAACATGCATGCCTAATAATGTCTGTCTGTGGGTGTGCACAAATACAAGTATGCGTTTCTGGGTTGCAGTTGGAATGGGTTGACTTGAGAGTTGAATGGATTTTCTTATCCATTGAAATTAATTCAAGTCTCTTGTGTATATATGTTTCTCCCCCTAGTGTGTTAGGTCCCAATGTGTTTTCTGCTGGAGCAGTAAAATGACCCTAAATGCTCTTTCATCCCATTTACTCTTTTCAGTCTCTTATGCTAAGGGGTGGAGTTTGCCTCTTCTCCATATGACTTTCCTCCCACTGTCTAAACACATGCATGTCAAGTGAAATAAAAACTCTGAACTTTCCAGAGACGTGAATGGTATGTGAAAGATTTTTTGTAGAGGCTGTGATTGATTGTCATCTTGTCCAGGGTTTCTCTTGCCTCATGACCCTAAATTGGATTAAGCGGGTGTAGATGATGGATGAATGGTAATTGATAGTCATAACTAGTCTCTTAAATACTGATGAAGAGATCTTAACAGTTTATCTCTAAGTCGGGCAATAGATTGAAGTGCACACACATTGACAAATGAGTTGTCTTGTAATCCAGCATTTTTGATTCTAATTGTGAAGCCCATCAGTCAATGTCTAA
>OMLC01014506.1:2304-14733 GCA_900302585.1 Regalecus glesne | reverse complement strand
CTATGGGATGTGACCCCTGGACACAGCGGGTGCCGAAGGGATGTAGGATGAAGGGTGGGGGATCTGGGGTCAGAAAGCTTCTAGGGCCTCATCTATAAAAAAATCAAAAGGTTTCCCTGACAAAAAGGAAAAAGGTCATTAAAGGGGCGGCATAGCTCAGTGGGTAGAGTGGTCGTCTGGCAACGGAAGGTTACAGGATCGATCCCCGGTCCTGCATACAGTATGTCGAGGTGTCCTTGAGCAAGACACTTAACCCCTAAATGCTCCCCGAGCGCCATATGTTGGCAGCTCACTGCTCCTATATAATAGGTTGGGTCAAAAATGCAGAGAAATCCAAATTTCCCCTTGCGGGACTGATAAGGGAATCACTACACTACTACTACTAAAGAAATGTACACCTTGAATAAGACTACCCAGGAATCAAACAATTCATAGCATTGAAGTTGATTTGTTAACTTGTTTATTACACTCTTTTTCTAGCTTGGTCTCAGTATCTGTAATACCTTTGATTTGTCAGATGTTTTCAACATAAATCCACATTTTCAAGACCTGTATGAGGAGACGGCCACCTGACATCTCTAGTGGGAATGAACCCACATAACTGCAGTCTTTGAAGGGACAAACAGGCCGTGTCACATCAACCAAGGGACAGAAGTCTTTACTTCTCCCCAGAAGACCAGAGACAGCAGCATTATATTACTTTTTAGCTTTACTGTGCTCTATTTCCTTACTTGTATTAGTTTTAACTTTTTGTAGTATGTTTCTTAAAATTTGTGCAACAATGAGTAAAGCATCAGGGCAAAGTCCTGATATATAGATATTCATCCATCCATCCATCCATCCATGTCAACCGCTTATCCGAAATCGGGTCGCGGGGGAACTGGAGCCTATCTCCGTTCTCATTGGGCGAGAGGCGGGGTACACCCTCTATAGTTCGCCAGTCTATCACAGGGCAGAGCAGTTAGGGGAACAGTGTCTTGCTCAAGGACACCTCGACACGCTTCTCTGCAGGACCGGGGATCGAACCTGCAACCTTCCGATCGCCAGGCGACCGCTCTACCCACTGAGCCATGCCGCCCCTTATATAGATATTTATTTTTCAAATAAATTAAAAAAAATCTAATTGTGAACTGACCACCAGAACCCTACTCTTTACAGCCCATCTGGTTCCTCAGCAATCTGAAAGCAACCACAGGTTAAAGCAGCCTTTTAAATGATTAAATGCAGACATACTAACTAGCACCTGGGCCAGGAATTAGGGGTGCTTGTGGTGGGAGATCTTTCTAGGTAAAGCCCTGGGGGCACAACCCTCTGGTGGACAGTAAATTATCAAGCTTGATTGACCGAACACAACAGCAACACTGAGGAAGCGCAGAGGATGAGAAGAAAGAGAGAGAGAGATGACAGGATGGAGGGGATCCCCATTATATTTTCTCCATGAAAAAGAATAGGAACAGACACATACAGGTTTTCCAGGCAACAAGCCACAATAGAATGTGGGGAGTGTGTGAATGTGTGGGCCTGTGGGATAAGCACATAGCAGTACATTCAGAACTTAGTATTTAACAAACATGTAAACATTGTCAGAGACGAATTCAAGCGTGCACATTTTTGAAGCACGTGGATCTAATCTGAATATCTTAGACCCACAATGAGACAAATATAAATGTCCGCATGTGCTATTTAATGGTCTGAAAACGCACACAAACACACTCGGCTCTTTCAATCAATCACCAAAATGCATTCAACAGTACCATTTAAACTCAATCTAGACTCACGTGAGAGAAGGAGGGTGAGTATTTGAAACAAAGATGAAGACAGACAGAGAGGGAATCTAGATGTGGGTTTATGCAGAAGTGGGTCAGGGCAGGCAGGGTGAGGGGTGGGGAGGAGACAGGCTAACAAGCAGGACCAGGCCTCGTAAGCTCCGCTGGAAACTCACGGTCATTAATCTGATTAATGTATGCCGACAGTTTCTTTAAAACTAAGCCTTTAGCTGACTAGTGGAAGTCTTCACCAGCATTAGGCTCTGCCACATTATTTACCGTGTCTTGCTACACATGAGGAGTCATTAAAACCTTTATTCACAGGAAAACTGATTTGGGTAATCGTGACCATAACAACTTATCAGTTTTCCTCTTGGGTCAAGTCAAATCAACCTTCTTTTTGAAATTATTGAACTACTATGATAACAAGCAGCTGATAATCAGTTAATGAAATCAGTGATGTTCAAGAACTGTTTTTAGAACAACACTGTTAAAGATTGTAAGAACTGTGCTCCCAAACATGGATACAGTGCACACTGTCTACTTAAGAATGCTAGCAACATAGTTAGGGACTCAACCCACTCAGGTCTCAGTCTGTTTGTCCCCTTGGCATCAGGGGAGTGATAAAAGGCCATCAAAGTCCAAACTAGCAGGCTGAAGAACAGTTTCTTCCCAAGAGTTATAGTCTCCATCGCCCCACATCCTCAAATAGCTGTTAGGAACTGAGGTTTTTGTCATGCAAAAGTGCATTTTATCATTTTGCATTTTATAAGTACCTCATTTGATGTAAATAGGACACTACCTCATTATATTTATCCTGTTTATTTACCTTACTTTTCCTAGTCTTTAATATTGATCTTTTTATCATGTTTTTTCTATTGCTGCCAGCTTCTGAGTTACTAAACATAATTTCCTGGTATGATTACAATGATGAAAAAAGTGTCTCATTACTTATCTGTGTCATTTCATTATTTACCAATGTGTAAGAATGTTAATTTCATGATAAAACAAGACAGACTCACTACATAAAAAAGATGGGTTACAAAACGGAGCCTACATTAAGGAAAGCAATGCTGAAACTTAAGTTGAGCACATTTTAACATTGAAGAGGAACGTTTTGAAATTCTAATGAATTACCAATAACAACATTTTTATTCAATGGTCAGGTAGTGCTCGGAGACAAAACTCTCCATACCTTTGTCTGGGAGAAACGCAAATCCCAGGTTTACTAGCCTTGTTCCCATAGTGCTACACACACCCCTTCAAAAGCTTAGCTGCATGTGGGTGTGTTTTAAAAGCTAGCAGGACTTGATTCTGAATGCTGCTCTGTCACCAGTGTCATCAAAAAGACTAAGAAAGTATTAATGTGCACACCCACCAAAAAAATAATTCAAAAAAGGTCAAATCCAAGTTTTGTAACCACAAATCCTAAAATGAACACTAAACTTTTTCCTAATATTAATGCTACAGTCACACATGCATGAATGTAGGTGAACGACTATCGCCTGTTGAAGTGATATTCAGATCTTGTTGTACCTAATGTGGGCTGCGCAGGTTCCGACACACATTGGTATCAGTTTGCTGGTTTGTATTCCATTTGAGGAGTTGTGGTTGTCACTCGCACATGAGTAGTTGTTGGTTTTGAGATGGGAATATGTACACTGAAGTTCAGAGATAAATTAAAAAAATTAAAGTTTTCAATTAATGGTCTCACTTGTACATGTTATCATTGTCCCAAGGACAAATATGGAGCAATAACATTGGTGTACAAGTTATGTGTGTAATTTGAAAAATGAATTAATTTTATGAAATACATTTTACATTTATTTAGATTCATTCTATGTCTCCTGACTCACTGCCAAGCATACAGCATGTCTCCTGTGGGGCATTTTTAGTGTTGATGAGCAATGTTGTACAATACAAGCTGGTTAGATACAATAAAAAAATCAAATCCTCCTCCGTCCTGGAAACTAGGGTCAATTACAGCAAAGTGGGGTCAACCACACACACTTCTTAACTATTGGTTTTGGCTGTGGATTCACCAAAGTTCACCAAAGTTGAACTCCTTGCAAAGTGAAGACACAAATGTCTTTTGCTACCAGAAGGGAATGTTTTATTCACATTGAATGGAAGTGAACAGGAGGTGAATATTTACCAAGATTAAGTTCCTGGGTGTGACTGTACATTACCCCTAACTAATACCCCAAAATTTAAACCCAAGATGATCCAAAAACAACCTAAATTTAAACCCAATTCTAAACCGAGATCTAGCGTTTTACTTCAGCGCTAGATTTAAGCCCAACTATAACTCTAATTCTAATCTTTGACCTAACCCCCTAGCCCAGAAGTAAGCCTGTTCCTAGTGGGGACCTAAAAAGTGCCCCTACAATGGAAGGTGGAAGCCAGTTTCTCAATATATTTAAGAGTACATTCTGTCCACATTACATAGAAAAGTCCACATGAACACACACAGTGGTAAAAGATTAGAAGGACGGCGATAGCAGGATCGATCTATTTTCACAGGCAGCCACATCAAGGCTGCTCCCACACAAATATTCCAACAACCGCAAACCCACAAATACCAGTGAGAGTTTAAGCACTGTTTCAACAGGAACAGGCTGGTGGCTAGCACACAGAGGTAGGTAGTTTTGTGGCTTAAAAAATAATAAATTCAACATTTTATTTTGTTGGGACTAATCATGACATAAAACGGGCTTCTCATTTTGTGCTGAAGACACAAAATTCCTACTATTAGGCCTTGTCTATGGGACATGAGTACGAAGCATATAGTATGCCTAGACACATAGTGGGGACAGTATGAAGGGTAAAGCCCAAAGATACAGACAGACAAGAGAGAGAGAGAGAATTGGCTTACCTTCTGAAAGATGAACACAGATAGACAGATGTCCAAATGGAGGACAGGCAGTTTACCAAGGTCAAAGATAACGTCAAAGGCTGAGACAGAAACTGGAAAGTCCAACAGCAATGGAGGGAGAAACAGAGGGACCGATGGAGAGCCAGCCAGAAAGAGAGAAGGTTGGTTAGAAAGTGTTACAGCCACCAGCATGTGGTTCCATTCCTTGTATATCTGCTTGCTGCACAGAAACAGGAGCTGGCCTGGTCAGAAGACCAAGCGGCTCTGAACTGACTGCCCTGTTATAGAGCCTGACGACTGGAAGGTGGCACATTCTGGATTTTACAGTGAAATGCCACACATGAAACAGCTTTTCATAGTGTTATTGGGACTCCTATGTGAGGTCAAAAGAGACACCTCACACTTCTAAATTTACCTGGGATGGGAGAGGGACTGTGTCTGAGTCATACAGATGTCAACACATCTTGTTCCATATGAATATCAATGTTTTCTGAATCCTGATTCCAAAATGAAGATTTACAAATAAGTCATCTTGAAACTATTTTGCTATTTTCCCTATCTTTCCTTCAGAGAGACTTTTTTGTTACTGAAACAGGTTTGCACCAATTCATTTTTTTCATGAATCAAATGAGAACCATCATTATGCTCTGCCTACCTTCCTCCCACACACAACCAACCCACCCTCGTCCCTCACCCATAGACCTCTTCTCCAAAAATACAATTATGATTTCATTCAGACACTAATGGACGGTAAAAATGTGCCTCTGAACGGTGACATTATGTCGAACAGATAGATAGAGAGAGATATTGCAACAGTTCGTGTATTGATCGGCACCACAGCACTCTACCCTGGATGCTCCAGTTGGCAATGAGCTGGCAAGCAATTGGCACAGGGGGACAATGAATCAATTTCACATATTCTCTCATAAAGTTATTATTATTAAGCAGGCAATTTTTTTGTTGAGCTGACATGTGTATATTTAAGTATATGCTAGGAAAGAAAGAAGCAAAAATAAAATCACAGGATTATAGAGAGAAAGAGGAGATGGAGTCATAGAGAGGGACAACTCAGCCTTGTTCCCAAGAACAGCTGTGCTTACAGCTAGCTAGAGGCTCTTATTTCTAAACCACATCAGTGGGCCAGCATGGGTCCAATGCCAGCTTCCTGAGCGCCACACAAAGAAGTGCAGCCTGTGAGGGAAACTGGTTGGGCCCAATGTGAGCCCAGTGTGTTGCATGCTGAGTACTACTAAATATTAACTCTAAACCCGTTTTAAACATTTCCCATTATTAATATGAAAACAATACTTGAGGAACATCAAAGATCTGTAATTTCTTTTAAAGACAACAGATGTTGTGATTCATAAGCAGGGAGTCAACTGTTCCCTTTTCATGAAAAAATATACTCAGAATGACCCAAAGTAACTAGAGAGCCATCTCTCCATACCATCCTGCTAATCATCGTTACTTTAATGTCTGGATAAAAAAACATATGTCCAATTTTGCTGGTAAATTAAGACATCAGAAAACTCACAAAACCTTTTTGCTGTTCTACATAACCAAATGTATGAATCTTGATTTCCAAGAGACAGTTTAACCAGGCTATGCTACTTCTAAGTGTAAAGTCTGGGCAATTCCAGCCTTTCTGTACAACTTGAGATCTTTTTATCTTTACAGCCAAGACTTCATTCAACCAGTGCCACAGTCTCCGATTCCAGAACATATTTCCATAAAATTTGTTAAAATTGTTATTGTAGTTATAAAACCTACATTTTAATAGCATCTATGTCTACATCCACCAACAGCGGAGTGGACTAACAAGGAGGGGTGCCAACAAACCTGGGTGTCACACCACAAGTCGACATGTGTCATGTCCCTTTGAAATTTCCTTCACATCACAATGGTTGGAGTTGGGTGATGATTGGGAGGGCTCATGGTACTGAATGTTGTCGATCAACGCCGAGAAAGTTACCACAGCCTCCGAACACATCTCAACTGGTAACCCTTGTGTGTTGTCAACAGATTCCGGCTGATATGCTCCTCTTTCCTTCAAACTATACACAAACAAATGGACACAGCTAATGTCTGTCCGGTGGTTTATTAAAAAACAACGACACGGCGGTCTGAGAGATGGGTATATTTGTAACTGCTCAAGGATTGCAATGCCTCAAACGGAGTACGAGATAAATATGATACTCATCTGTGACCGTAAAAAAACACATTTTACCTGTTGCGACTCCGGTCACTTCACCCTGACCTACGGGTGGGAGAGAAAACAAAACTCCCCAAATCCCGATTCTATTGCGACGATCCTTTTAAAGAGTTCAGTTAAGCAATGAATCGGTCGTGTTGGTGAATTTCAACACAGGTACTTCCTCTATTTCTGTCCGAGGGGAAACGTTTCGCTGCGTGAGATTACTTCGAAGTCAGCCGTGGGCCACGGGTCCATCCCCCCCCGGAACGATCCGGATCCGTCGAGTCTCTCATAGCAATTCACCAACATGTGATCCGCGATCGTCTCTCTCTGTCAGCCATAAATGTAAAAAAAACGTATTTGAATGGGAGGGGGGTCTGACTCCTTTTTTAACCACACAGTAGGTAAGCCTGCACTCCTCCGATGTCTGTTTGCGTTGTTCTAAAGCTCTCTCTCTCTCCCTCTCTCTCTCTCTCTCTCTGTAATTAGATGCTGCTCGACAATATCCATTCATCCTATTAGACTTTAACCCTTCACTGTCCAGTACAAACTGCCCAAGAAGCCCCCAGTGCTCTCATCCGGTTCCTAGTTCAGCTCCTCCAGTAGTTCCAGGGGGTCATCTCACTCCCGCAGAAAGATGTGAAAGAGAGATAAAATCACACGCCGCGATTCTGGAGATTACCGCTAGTTTTGATCAATATAGGAAAATCGTAAGTGTAACTATCTGTTATTATGGTAAAAAAATAATGTCCGCAGTTGACACAAGGCACCCCACTCTCGTAAATTCAAGGTTAATTTTGAAAACTAAAGTTTTAACAAAAGTCCGAAATTTTGAATTGTACCGTTTGCAAAACTACCCCGATAAAGAATTGTATAGCGCCACCCCCAGGAGAGCTACATAATAACAGAGATCATGAAATCTTATAATTAGAGATGGGTAAAGATACATTAAAATGTACAAAGTACCTAAAATGAAACATAAAACACCGGATCTAGAAAATACATCAAGATAAGATACAGTTATATTAAGAATAAAGAAAAATAGAATTGTAACATAGGGCATTCTGAATTTGAACAAATGGTAGAATAATTCAATTTGTGTGCACAAGGCTCTGGTGAACGTTTGAACACTACAGGAAGGAAGAACATGATGTAGAATATTACTCTATATGCATATACCTATGTAGATACACACTTTAGAAGAAATAGCGAAATGTGTTTTGATACTTGTATTGAATGTTTCAGAGCTTTTTTGCCATCTGGCTGTTGATTTTTCCTTAATCTCCTGTCATTCAGCAAACCTTAGTATAAAACATGTGGGTAAAAAGAATACGTACTAATCACTCTAGTAGAAAGCACACAGACATCACAGCACAGCTCATCTGTGCCCTCTGTACCACAAGGTACTTGCACTGTTAAAACTGAACCAGGAGATGAACCCCCTGAACCACAGAAATGCAATTATCACATTTGACATCGTAATACAGCATAACATAGCACAATTACTAGGCTAATGTTGTTCAAGGGAAGCAAGACACTTCGTTTTAAATGGTTCTCAACTGTTGAGGAGTGTAAAGAATTAGATGGTCAGACATGTCCTGATAAGGTTATCATGGACATACAAGAGTGCTGTTTTGATGCGAAGTCCTCTGTGGACAATTGTTAAATTGTGAAAATGGGCTATAAAAATAAAAATGGACTTGACATAACAAGCTCCCCAACCGACATGCTAACTTGCTATCCTCTAGCTATGGACCAGCCTGAATGCCTCCAGAATGATTTTCACATTGGTGGCACTGGTGCAGCATTTTTTTCCATTTAGGTACACTGGAAATTTACCAAGTTTCCTTTTGGTCCCACAGCCTTTTAGTGTTACCTATTTGTCAGTTCCCATAGCCACATATAATTTCTTAACTTGTTAGGTGAAGAGACATTTTCCTCCTTCATCCTCCATAGTTTGTTGAAAAGCCGAGACACCTGTACTGCTACTTAGAGTGCACTGTAGCTCATTCCTGTCATCACAAGCAAAATTAATCTACCCAAAATTCAGGAACTCTGCTTTGCTTAAATGACTACTGCATTATTGAAAGGGTAAAACGGCTGCATTCTTACTTTAAACTACTCCCACACCTCTGGTCGGATCAGCACACCGCCGCGTCCCAGGCTGTCAGCTCGCTTATTCACACTCACTTCTAGTTTCACCGTTAGCAAGTTAGCCTAACCAGTACCGCTAAAACACTGGTGTTACCTCAAACTATAAAACCCACCGTCAACACAACTACAAACAAAACGTTCCGTCCTTCACTTTCAAGCTATACGTTGCCAACACAAGTCTCTTTACACACTGTCTTACCTCCCCACAAGCAGCTCAACTGGCCGTCGTCAGTCAAACAAACGTCTCTCTAGCAAGCTTGTTGCTTCACACGTTTCTTTAACCACTGGGCCACATGTATTGATTTTTCTTTTTGAACCTTCAACCTTTATCTTTGGCATTCAACATGTGTACATTCAAAGAAAATTGCAGTTTGGATAAAGGATTTACCTTGACTTGACAGTAACAGCACAGGAAGCATCGGCTGGCTTTGTGTGTGTTTGTATGTATGTATGTATGCGTGTGCGCGTTTACACGTGTTTTCATGCGTGTTTGTGTGCGTGTGTTTGGTGGTGTGTTTGTGTGTCAGTGTTCGGGGGACTTGACAGAATTACCGAACCACCGAGCAGTTTAAGTTTTTAAGAGTATTATTCATTTTTGATGTATTTATATTGTTTTTGTTTCATGAATCATAGAGAAAGTATTTTGAAAATACAAAATTACTCCACTCTATAGTATCTTGTCACAAATTTGCTTTAGAAATGTTTCAGACCTGTCAAATACCAACTACAAAATACTCAAAAGTCATCGAAATATGTATTTCTTATACAAGCCACAGAAAACCTGCCCATGTCTGCCTTTAATAGCATTTAAATAACCTCAAAATAACCTTTTACATTTAAAGGACCTCCCCAAAGAGAGCATCCTAACAAATTGCATGATAACCTAACAGCAGCTTCAGCAAAGCTGACACAAAAGCCCTCCAGCATGTTGTGAAAACAGCACAGCATATTACTGGCATTGACAGCATTCATTGTCTGATGAGGGCTGGGATCATCATAAAAGATCACACACTATGGAAACTGTCCGTTTCAGTTCCCTCCCATCAGGTAGGTGCTTCAGATCAATCTGTAATGATGGACTGAAAAGTAGCCTTTTTCCAAAAACTGTGATGGCACTAATGAACTCAGAAAACTCCTCAGTCTGATGAGACTAAGGTGCTGCTACCATTGGTACATGCAAAATTGGCAATATTTACTCACATGTCATTTTAAGCCACCCGATCTGTCCACCACACCCTTTTTGCACGTTTGCTAATAACGTTTTTGCACCTCATAGGTTTTATTGTATTTTATTGCCTACTGTGTGAGGCATTCACTGTAAAGTACTTTGGGTGGTTGCTAGACAAGAAAAGTCCATTCACCATACTTTATATTTTCGTCTTTGTCTTTTTATTCTCTGTATGCACCATTTAACGCCAACACAATTCCAATGTCATTGTGTAAGAACAATGACAATATACTAGTTCTTCAGTCTCAAAACATTTGACTCATTAAGTTTATTTGAAGTAGTTTTATTAGAAAAAGCACATTCTTTACAGTAATTCATATTTTCAGATTCACAATACAAAGAGTCAATCATTGAGAATTAGTGGCAGTTTAGTCTTTTAGACCACACATATATCCATGGATCAATAATTAAGGTTTGGATTACAAAATACCCTTTGAACCATATTAACAATGAACTTAATCAGGATGTTGAGCAAATTAAATTTAAATCTAACAACTCTTAAAAATAAGGTCCACAATTCATTTAGCTGCAAGTGGGCCTTCAGAGGTTCACAACAGTCAAGCCCCCATTCTCCAAAAGTATCTGGTAATTTGATAGGCATTGTCATTTTAAAGTGAACCCTCAAATCAGTCGATTAAGGCAGTCTGAAGAGTCCAATGACACCTCGAGGAGGCCTCATATTCCAAGTGTGAAATTGTTATAGATCCCAGGGCTAGTGGTGATGGTGAAGCCGTCAGTGGACCTTCACTAGCAGTGATCTGAATGTTTTCAATTCCCTGACACTAGTTGAAATTCTGCAGGAGGGAGAAGTTTGCAATATTATTTCTGTCCATTTACTTTCAGTTTTTTCACGCATTCACAAAGAACTTCTACTTTAAGTGAGAGCTCTGCTATTGTTGGGAAAACATCATACTGACAAAATGATTGGCGTAAAAGTTAATTTCTTCAAGATTCCAAATTATGAGGTATCGTGAGAGATCTTATATCAGGATGTCTTTCAGAATAAATCTATATGTGTTTTCAAACTGTTTAATATAGAATGTTGTGTATTCCAAAATAAATGACAGCCTTCTATCCATCTTAGATAGATGATATATTCTCTGTTTTTGCTAATTCAGATAGAACAGCCTTCCAAAATCAGTATTTTGAGAAAAAATAAAATACTGGGCAGATGCTCTGTATTATCATAATGATGTTGTTTGGTCAGACAACTCTACCTTCCAAAGGCATTGAAGAGGGATACTATTTCCTGGCGGCTGAGCTGGAAAGTAGGCCGGCGGGTGCTAGATACGGGCAGATCCTCAATCTGTCGCTCTGAAAACAAGACCTTTAGAGCTGTGCCTAATCCCTGAGTCTAAAGGGAGGAGAGAGAGAGAGAGAAATAGAGAGAGATCTAAAACAACAAATAAACATAATTTGATGATTAACATACAAGCAGAATTCCCTAAATTTTCCATTAAAGTTACGATGTTCAAGATGTGCCCGCAAACAAATTACTATTAGACACTGTACTGCTGGTGCATATAAAAATGGCTATTCTACAAATGTACATATCATCAATGATTATTTAGTTCCTCATTTAAATGGTTTTAGTTTGGTGTGACTGTAATGGGAAACATCTAAACCAGCAGTCAAATATGGAATACGCTTGTGCAGAACAGAACTCATTGGAGAAGTTTACCAACACATACTTCAACATCAACCCAGGCTTAACTATATTTTGTTTGTTCAAGAGTGGGGAGGGTGCCAACAACAATGTTTGAACCCATCTATTTTCAAATGAATCTCTGGGATTTGGTGTGGTCAAATGGACCAACGGAGTTACAAGTAAAGCAATCAAATGATTCATACATTATATATTCTAATGGGGGGGATGTGGTAGCTCAGTGGTTAGTGCACTCGCTTCAGGAACTGACAAGCCCAAGTTCAGGCAGCAAGTTCAAATCCAACGTGGGACATCAGGATGGGCATCCGGCCTTAATCCCCGAATCTCCATTTAAATCCCTGTCCACCCCCACAATGTGAGGACTAATTATGACATGTGAAAACAGGTCCTTTATATTCATATATTGTAATAATTAGGTAGTTTTTTGGGGGTATTTTAATAGAATAGTCTTGATGCATGCTCAATAATCCAGGTAGGGAAATCACAAAAGAGGTGAATCTGTTCAGCTGGATCAGAAGTTCATTTCAGAAACGTTTCGTCACCTGC